>CAUYPK010031392.1:0-15019 GCA_963574355.1 Loris lydekkerianus
TTTATGTTCAATAAGTTAATGGATTTCATAAAGAAACAAATTGACTCCTGGCTATCTAAACCCTTGCAAATATATTATCACAGACTCGATTTGGCTGATAGAGGCCTGGCAGTACCTGAGAACGATGACCCTCCTTTAGGAGCTGCATAGAACTCAGATCTGTGCACGTTGGTTCGTCTCAATGCGAACACAACGTGGGTACCTATATGGGGTGCGAGACAAAGCACTGCAAAGGGAGGACACTATCGTCCACTCTGAGTCCCCTTGGAAGCAAATCTGATTTGCATAGAGGTTGGTGTCAATATTTGACTTGTCCACCGAAGGACCACACCATTGAAAGGCTCTGCCTCTCCTCCCCAAAAGGCACCAAGAGCCACCTAGAATTCGGGAACTTCTGAATCCCGCAGGAGGAATCAGGTCAATACTTCTTCCCATAGGTCAATGCCCACTCATCAACAGATGAGATGTTCGTTCCTCGTTCCCACCTAAACCGCCTAACTTAAAATATAAAAAGGGAGGAGATGCTGGGAGCCAAAACCTAAAAAAAAAGGCTTATCAGGAATATTCACAGCCGGATTATCAGGATTTTCACAGCTGGAAAGTATTTATGGGCGGGTAGGGTATTGTTACCCTTGGCTCCAGGAACTTGGTTCTAGACACTAAAAACATCACACCTGTTGTCAGAAACCCCCCAACCTAACTCACCCATGAGCATTTAAATATCTGTTAAAAAATAAAGTTTTTAGACCTTGAACAGAATCTTCTCTTGCTCTCGCTTCTTTGCATCTCTTGTCACTTTCACTCTCTCAGCCCCATACCCTAGGTCCCTGCTGATCTAGCCCTGTGGGCCGGGGCACCCTCCTATACCAATTTTCTGAAGTGTTCTGATCATGAAGTGATGCTGGATATTATCAAAAGCTTTTTCTGCATTAATTAAGAGAATCATATGGTCTTTGTTTTTTAATTTGTTTATGTGCTGAATTACATTTATAGATTTACGTATATTGAACCAGCCTTGAGACCCTGGGATAAAACCGACTTGGTCATGATGTATAATTTGTTTGATGTGTTTCTGGATTCTATTTGTTAGGATCTTGAAAGAAACCTTGAATATTCCTTTGACTAATTAGGTCATTCATCAGTTCAGCTTTAGCTTATCCATTCAACCAGAAGACACAATTGGAAGATGTCAGACTTAGAGTCATTCCTAAGAGTAAAGACAGTCCTATGGGATCAGAACATTGGGAAAGTTGAACCGTAGCTCCTTATAAGATCTTTATGACAACTTCATTTTCTAAACCTTCCTTTCCGTGTCCCAGAGATTTATATAGATGATTTAGTGCTTCACTGTGAAGATAAATATACCTGTGGTTTTAGCAATGTCAAAGATATTGCTTGAAAATGAAAATTTCAAGCTGTCAACTCTTAGTCTACATGGGGCCATAGAATCTGTTCAGTTGATTCTTGCCATCCTGTTATCTCCCACAGTTCCCAACTCCACTTTCCATATATAAAGAAAATAGTTGAGCCCATTTTTTACACAATCACGCATATTTATTTCTTCAGTGACCATTCTGATTGACACCTCTAATCAGTTACATCATATAACTGATCAGCACAATGATAAGGCCTGGCTGGGTCCATCTCAAATGTGCCCCCTCTATGCCATCCTCATTGCCCTTACACTTTCCTGTCATCTTGTGTAGATCGGCATGCTATTTTTTATGATTTCTCCCCCCAATTTTCTTTCTGCCAAAGCTATTTTTCTAAAATTCCAATAGTCACATTGCATTTCCCCACTTAAATCCTCTCTAAGGCTCCCAAACATCCATGGCCATGCCATCCAATAGGCTATGATGATGGGAATGCCCTGTACCCAGGATGTTCCATATGGTAGCCACTAGCCATATGCAGCTATTGAGAATATCAAGGACTACTGAGAATTAGAAATTAGGGTTTTAAAAAATATTAATTAATTTAAATTTAAGCAGCCATCTATGGCTAAGGTGGTTCATACTGAATGCTGTAGACCTATGGGATAAAGTACAAGTTACTTAGCATGGTACATGGATGCCATGCAAATGACAAATGACAGAGAGCATCGATCATTTGACTCCTGACTGCCTTTCAGTCCCAGCCAACACTGTTGCCTGACTTGCATTTTTACTAGCGAGGGCCAACATCTTGTAGCTCTCTAAGTACGTTTTATCAGAAAATAGTGGTATTCTCTGAGTCTCACATACCTGCCTCTCTTGAATGTACAAAATTGTTGTACCCTTTACAATCCTGTAAAATATGCCTGACTTATCCCTCCAGAGACTCTTCTTTGTCTAACACAGGAAATCAATCACTTCCTTGGATTTTTTTAATCTCTCATTTTTAATCTCCCATATGGTTTTATTATTGGACTGATAGCATTAAATTATATTAATAATTACTTATTGAACTGTCATTTTCTGTGGACAAATTCATGACTCAATTTTTTTTTCCTCAAGCACCTGCCACAGTACCTAGGATAGAATGGTCACTTAATAAGTGTCTGCTCAATTAGGTGTCATTGAATGACTTAATTGACTTCCTGTAGGCAAAAATACCCTCTTTTGTTAGTTATGTGATTTTTTTCTGTGTCAGTGAATGTCCTTTGGACACGGTTTTAAGTAAAACACCAAGAAATCTCATTTCCTTAGCTGTAAAAAAAAAGAGTTGGGGTTGGAGTGAAATTACTGAATAGAAAATTGGCTGAAAATGTCAAAAATCCAGTGTCACCTGTTTATTCAGTTCAGATGGTTTGAGAAGCAAAAGCCATTAAAAGTACAGAGCCTCTTTTTGAGAAAAGACATTACTGGGTCTTTTAGGAGACATTATTTCTCCTACAACCATTTGTCACATTTCAGTTGCATTTAAAATATATGTAGTGCTCGTGTCTTTAGGAAGCATATATAAATTAGATCTGTCCTTTGCATGGTTTAAAATATTATAGTAATTTCTCTAGGCGAGGGAAGCAAACTTTTCTTTTAGTAAATTCATTCCTTTAACAGATGTCCATGCAACTAATAGACTCCATGTGGGTATCTAAGAATTTGACCAGGAAAACACCATTAATTTCCCTCTCATTTTTTTCTAGCTCCTCTTAAATCTAACACATAATATTAGCCAGTCCAGTTTTGATGCATACCTAGGCTTTATTTATAGGAATTGAAATAACATTGGATGCTATAATCCAAAATGATCCAGCAGCCTAAAAATGCAGAATTCAAAAGAACCCAAACCCTACATCTATATAGCATTTCAGTTCACCAAGCACATTTAACCTATTATCACATGGATTGCTACAAGAACATTTTGAAATAAACAGAGCAAACACCATTACTGCATTAATAAGAGAGGAACAAATAACTGATGATTCTATTGGTGATCTAACATGCCTAGATTCTTAACAGCTCACACAGCAGGGACAGAGAACTCTTACTCACTCTGACCAGAAGTCCAGAGCTGTTTTCCCTACTGACTCTGCTGTATAGATTAGAGGTTGATCTTACTCCCCTGAGACTAGGATCTTGTAGCCAACAGTAGAAGTCTTCCCAAAATTGCAGTCTCAAAGTGAAAGTGGGTTCTCACCATGCCATCCTGTTATTTTCTTTCTGGAATGTTGCTTCTAGTAAATGAGGGGGAAAATTGCCTATGACAGTTTGATAAGTACCCCCAGCCATGGTCGACAGAGGTTACCTCCAGCCACTCGGTGGGAAGCAGTCTCCATGGAAACCCAGAAGCAGAGCTATTTCTCAAATACTTCCCAACAGCAAGAACTCAATTATAAACTTTGTCAAGAGTTGGAATGTGCTAAAGGTTGAATGAGACTACAGTCACACCTCTGAAAAGGGGGAAAGGGCTCCAGATACTCAAAAGGCAGATTTCTAAAAATGTCTTTGGGTATACTGATATATATGTGTGTGTGTATATATATAAACACTCCATATTGTATAGTCCTTCAATCTCACTTGATACAATAATACCTCTTACTTCATTATCTCCAGAGTTCAGGATTTTGGTAATACCTTATAGGTGAAGGCATATTATAATGAAGATATTATAAAAAGTCTATAACCAAATCTTCTTGTTTGGAATCCAAGTGGAATATACTTCATAATAAATATGACTTTATGTCAAATGTTCTTTATGAGGTTTTTCATAGTAATAAATCAGTGAGTCTACAAAATACCCCACTGAAGGAATGTGCTTTTTTGCCAGATGCACTTCATATACAAAAAAAATGAATGGCCTCTCTATTTTCTGCCAAATACCTGGAATGAAAAAGGCAACATCTGATCAATCACTTATTCAGTCTTTGCCCTACAAACATGGACTTCTCCCTGCATCTTTCGGGACCTCACATTCCTCATGAGAGCCCTGCTATAAACTGTTCTCTAGCTCTGAGTCTCCATTAATTAGTATTTTGCTTCATCCATAATAAATAGTAAAGTAGATAATTCCACTTAAACTCAGGTGCCTGGAAGAATGTAAATATAGAATAAGACAGAGACAAGTAAGGGTAAAACATAAAATATAATCAACTCTTAGTCACTCATGTGAAGATTATCTACAACTTATGTTTAATAGCAACAGGTAAACTTTCACTCTCTCTCTTTTTTTTTCTCTGCTTCTAGACTGCTTGCCAAGACCATGACTTGTGAATCTAAGAAGATGATATAATTTTAATTATGAGAAATCATTGTAAGAGCTTGTATCAATTATTTATTGCTGTGTAACAAAATATCCCAAAGCCCAATAGACTAAACTTTATTATTTTTTATAGTTAGGTGGGTCATCTGGAAGGTTCGTTTACTCCATGCAATGTTGGCTGAAGTCACTTATGAAGTTGCATTCAACTGGAAGCACCTATGGGATAGAAATATCTATGATGACTTCACATGTTTGAGTGCTCATATGAGATAGCCAGACTGACTGGTGATCATTGGGTCCTCTCTCCTCATCAGACATCCAGATTTTTATATAGGAGACCAAGAAAGTAAAAACTGAAGCTACCACAACTTTCATGGGCTAGGCCCAGAACTTTCACAGAAGTTGCATTCTGTTAATTGAAGAAAGTTAAAAGCCAAGAAAGATTCAAGGGAAGGAGAGATAGAGACTACCTCTTACTGGGAAGGACATGGGTGGAAATATTTGTGGCCTTCTTTGGAGACAGCATTGCAATTTTCCGTAGAGCTACAGGAATTGACATGCCTCCCATATACAAATTTTACCCACTCATCCCAAAGATCTTCAGTCTCGTTCAAACAGTGCTTCAGCCTTGCCCCTAAAACTAGAATTTAAGCCCCATGTGGACATGGTCAGATGTGAATGGATCTACTCAGATATGGCTCCTCTTGATCTGGAGACTTGAAAACCAAAACAATAATAATAACAACCAAAATTATCAGTTCCTCTCTCCATACAAATCCATTCAATGTAAATAATGAAATAAGAACAGAAAAACCACAATCAATGCTCCTGTTGAAAAGATCAGACTATGTCAGCAATTCTCTCAACTATGGGGATAGAGAATTTTCCTTGATTAAGGACCAGTTCTGCCCTGTGAGAGTGAGTCCTTATTCATAGTTCCTTCTCTAAGGCTCTGCACTCAGAGTTCTCAACTCTGCCCTCTGAATCATTCTTTCTCTTGCGTAAGAAAGGGCTCATGCTTGTAGCTGAGCAGCTTTCTCTGCCTACTTCCCACCAATATGTAATGGGCACTCAGAGGGCTCTTGCCATTTTGAAGTTCTTATTTCAGTCCAAGATGGGGATGTTTTGCTAGTATAACTATTATAAAACTTTGTGGGTTTCCTGTGAATTTTACTGGGTCAATCCATACCCCTAAAGCCACAACTGTAATTCCCTCTGAGGCATACTTCTCTCCACTCTGGTTTTGTCAGGTAATACGGCACAGACCTTTATGATTCTTAGATAGTAGGTTGTCTGGTTTGGAAGGTCTACTAGCACTATCTTAAATCTTTCAGCAGTTTTCTAAACAGATCTTCCAACCTGGATTCAAACTCTTATTGGGAGGATATTAGGATACATATAGCTGTGAGGTATTACAGGTGGCTACCACGGGAATGATACACAGCAGAGCCAAAAGGGAACTTAGGGATTGTATCATATTTATTTTAATCAAAAATAAGCCCATGTGATAGATTAAAAATTCAAGGTTGAAAGAAAAGAAAACAGTTGGCCATAATCATAAAGCAAGTATGAACAAAGCAAGAAATCTCATCTTGTGCTAAGGTTCAATGTGCTCTTACTATTTTTTCCTTTACACTTAGTTGGAAAGAAAAACTGCTTTAAAGCATGTTATTAGGTATATCAAAGATAAATTATCTTTGAAGTCTCCTTTTTAAAAATTCATACCATTGTTATCTTTCTTTAGTATGCAGAATAGTCGTCTCTATCAGAAAGATATAAAACCAGAGAACAGCAGTCCACACAAAGCGGGAAACCAAGCTTCCAATTCTTGTATTTTTAGAACATCTGGAAGTAAAAGAAAATGTCAGTGGTTTGGGGTCTAAAAGTATGTTATTCTATTCATCCTTCATTCGTGTAACAAATGCTTTTTAAACACCTTCTATAAGTCAGACTGTCGTCTCCACATTGGAGACTGGCCTTTGAGACGCTCACTTGGTAGGGGTGATGGCAGTTGGTAGTTGGAAATGTAATCACATAGTGTGAGAACAGAGCAAGCAACTTTACCTGGAGATGAAGCTGCTCAATGATGCCTTGTAGAAGGAGCAGAAATTCACCAGGGGCTGGTAACTGCAGCGAGACCTGGGAGATCTGAGACTATCTACAGTCGGATGCAGGTAGAACGTAACATGAGTGATGGGCAAGGCAGGAAGAGAGACCCAAGAAGGTTAAGAAGGTTGGAAACATTACACAGCACTTTGAGTTGGACAAAGAAGTTGCAGAGTCAGTTGCTTCATAAGCAGGAAGGTAAAGAAAAAAATGCAGCAATTTCTGTGCCAAACTCAAATCAATGTCCCTTTACTCTGGATTAAAATTTAGAGTTTTCAGTTTATTGGTCAGCATAATGTGTACTCAACATAATTTCCTTTTGCCTTTTTTCTTGTTGTTTGATGTTCCCTATGGTAAGACAACCAGGTAGTGGGAACCATGGCCAGAGAGCTACTTGAGGGAGGCAGCTTGGAGAAATGACAGCTGGTCATAAAATCAGCTCTTCTAAGCAATGACCCAGGGGTGCTAGGGAAGTGACCATACCAAATGCACTTACAGTTCACTTGGGTCATGCCTTTCACTCAAAAAGAGCATTCTCAATTTCCTTTTAGATGATATAGCCATTCTTCAGGAGCATTGCCATGAGACAGTTGGAGCAGAAGTTGTAGAACATGCTTTAAGCAAAGTGAGTATACATTATTTGAAAACATCATTCATTTTTAGAACCTGCAGCATTTCACCAAAGTGAACATTAGAGATCATTTAGCTGAAAATCTGCTATAAGTTAAACCAAAGGAAAAAAAAAGCAAAAAATAAAATAAAATAAAATAAAATAAAATAAAATAAAATAAAATAAAATAAAATAAAATAAAAAGGAAAGAAAAAGAAAAACAAAGCCCAATTCTGCTGTGCCCAGATAAACCCAGGCAGGGTAACTTTGTTCAGGTTTGTGTTCAGCCTCCCAAGGCCTGCCTACCTGTTTAACCTCAACCATGGCTCAAACATAAGGACGGGGGCCAGACCAGTCATATTCTCAAAGAGGCAATCAAGCTGCCTAGCAAAGAAAACAAGAGGCAGCAAGAGGGCATGATGCCATGAAATAAATTAAAATGAACATCCCATTTTTATCTCCATGGCAGTCAGCCCATTCCATTCTTTGCATGCTATTTTCATATGTTAACAGCAGTTTGAGAGCTGAATAGGAAGAGAGGAGGAATGGTTTTAATGGACTGGTGGGGGGGGGGGGAGGGAGAGAAACACTTTGCTAACTATTAATTCAGACCCGGTAAAACCCAGTTGTATCTATTGTAACCAATTACAAATTGTATTAATATAAAAAATCAATACATTGTACCCCACAAATGTATAAATGTATTCATGATCTATGTGTATATGATCTAATAAAAGGAAAAACAAATAAAAAAATAACAATAAAAAGGCCAATACAATTGGCAACTGGGATTTGATTCAGGGGCTTGCCATTGAAAAGATGGCAGTGCTTTCACCCATCCTGACCCTCTCTCTTCAACCTTGCTTCCACAGCCTCTGCAGGACTCGATTGAAGATGTCTACATCCCTCTGGTTCTTCCCCAGGTATCTCTGTAGTTGGGATTATGGAATCCTAATCTGGGGCTTGGAACTCACCCTAATGGAGGGAGTAGAGACTCACCCTTCTCACCTTCCCTGTTCCCGCAGAGGTCAGTGGTCCTCCTGCTTATACATCCCTCTAGGCTCCCACACTGCTACGACACTTCAGAAAGCACAATGCCTCATGATGGGATGGGTGCCAAGCACTGAGATCGTGTTAGAAAATGGCCAGTTTCAATGGCAGATTTTGTCCATTAAAACCTATTACAACTTCCCTCCCAGAGCCCAGCTGGTTCCATTATAGAAAATTGGAGTGAAATGATGTCAGGTTTGTGCCATAAAAATGAATAGGAATCTTGCTTTTCATTATTTTGAATTGCAGATTGTTGCACTGATATGTATTTATTTTTGTCATTTCTCTCTGGCCCTGGTTGAGGGTCTGACCCTTGAATAATGAATAAACAGAAAGACACATGTTGGCACTTGAGCCTTGCCTGTGTCACCCTGGTTTTTCCTTTCCATTTGTGACAAATTTGAAAAATGCAACACTCTTAAATGGGTTTATAATCTGTACTCTTTTAAACTGTCACTCAATCTCTGTCTCAGAAAATAGGCTATTGAAATGAAGGCGAAAATATTTTATAGAGACTTCAGGGATGCAAACTTGTTTCCAGGCTTAAAGCAGCCCTCTGGTAGTTTTGGAATTAAAATAGAAATTTGGAATAATTGTTGCTTATTGAGATAAAGGAGGTTCATTCAGAAATGCCAAATGCATTTCAGCAGCCTTAAAAATGATGGCTTCTTTTGTTTGGGCATAATCGAGGTTTTTAGATGTTTCTTTCAGACTCAGGGATTTTATAGGGTGAATCTCAAGAGTGAGCAAAAGGGCAAGCAAAGTATGTATAATAGTAATGACTGTGGGTATACTTTAAAGTCTTTTATTGTTAAAAAAAATTTATATCTTGTTGATCCAGCGCTCAAGTGGCTACTGAGAGCATAAGGACCAAAAATATAATAAGTCCCAGAATTACTAGAGATATGAAGCAGTTGAAGTGCTGTAGAGATAAGAGAACTTATACCCCCAGGCATCCTTGATTCTCAGGAAAATGCACAATTCACAGTGGCCTATAGCAGTCTCAGAGTCATAGAATAACATGGATGAAAAAGCCTGGAAAACAAATAATAATTGCTCGAATTTGAAAATATTAAAATACTACTGTTTTCAGAGATGCAGAAAACGTCCAAACATATTTTTTCCCAGTTTCTCAATTTAAAAAGTGTGACTAGCAGATTCCAGAGAAGATAGTGGCATGAGAGGCAACCACAGAAACATCTTCCACCAGGTCCCACCCATCTGGTAAGTTAGAGTCTGCTTTTGTGAGCAATGATCACAGTAAACAGCCACAGAACCTGGGCTGTCTTGGAAATGGCACCACTTTTATATTCAGCCCTGTAGCCAGTGGTTAAAAATCTGGGTTTCAGAGTGAAAAAGGACATTGTAAGGTCTGTGATTTTTCCCACTGACAAATTTAAATGTGAAAAGCAGAGAAATGTCAATCATCCCTTATTTCTCACAATTTGGATCAATGCTACCCTGAGCTCTTTGCAGGCAAGGTATTGAGAAATTCAATCTTGATCATTATAGGACCTCCCATCACCACTAATCCATGACTGTGTGAGAGATACTGGGGATTGCATAAAGCCTAGAAGTTAGAGAGGCTTCTAAAATTTAGGTCTGTGGTGGTCACCCATTATACAGACAGGGTTTCCCCCCCTAAGTGCAGAGTCCGTGGCATGATTGATTGCTTGTCTATCACTATGTGTCACAGTTGGAGTGGGACCTTTGCTGAGACTAGAAGCCCCTCACGCAGGCCCAGGCCTCAGGACTTGAATATGACTCAAGGTCGCTCATCTCCAAGATCTAACAAGTTGCCAGGAAGTTGAGGAGCAGTTCTCTTCCCAGTCTCAGGGAAGTTCCTCCTCCTCAAGTCAGCCAATTCTGCCTTTCTTTCCAAGTTTTCCCTCCATTTTTTTTCTCTCTGAGTAGGTTTCCTGCCAAGAGCCTTTAGAAATACAGCACTGACTGCCCCCTCCACTTCTTGTTGGAAGGAAGAATGGCAACTTGGCAGCTTTAAAGCATTTTTTAAAAATCTGGATTTGAGTTCTCACTCCATCACTTACTATGATAGTTCTGGGACTTTGGAAAAGTTAAATAAGCTTTCTACGCTTTTTTTTTTTTTTTCTTCTTTATTTTTGAGGCAGAGTCTCTCTTGCTTTGTTGTCCAGGCTAGAGTGCTATGACATCACTAGCTCACAGCAACTTCAAACTCCTGAGCTCAAGCAATCTTCCTGCCTCAGCCTCCTGAATAGCTGGGACTACAGGAACCTCTCACAACATTTGGCTACCTTTTTAATTTTTATTAGAGATAATCTTGTTCAGTTCAGTCCCAAACTCCTGACCTCAAGTGATCCTCCTACCTAAGCCTCCCAGAGTTCTAGGATTGTAGGTGCAAGCCACTATGCTCATCCTGTTTTTTCTTTCTTTCTTTTTTTTTTTTTTAAGTGGCATAATTACAGTGCCAATATCACAATATCACATGCTGTTTCTGTGACACTAAATGTAAAAAAAGAGCTTATACATTTCTTAGCTCAGTGCACACAAGAAATATCCATAAAAGACTAACCCTCAAGTTGGAATTGTGGCTTACCCATTCATTAAGTTGTGCACTTCAGATCTCAATTGGAGTGGTTGTTCTGAGCCAACAATATTTCTGAAACCAATTGGCAATCTTCACTAGGAGGTGCTGATATCAATATGCAGCTCCTAGAAATAAGATACATGATGCCTTGCTGTGACTTGTTCTCCAGCCAGAGCTCAGGTATGACAAGCTACAGAGGGTAGATTCATAGTCTATCATGGGGCTCTAGACATGAGTATTTCCCTTTATGTGTAGCTACACACACCACACTCATGGACTCAGAGATCAACACCTACAACCCAATCACCCTCCAGCCTCAGCTCAACATAGAATTTCCAACACAACTCAAGAATTATTTTTTAAGAGAAAGTTCTGCTACAACAAATGCAGATATCTTAGGGAGGGGTCTTTGGAGTTCATCTGGGAAGTGGGTCTTGGTGGAGTAAATTCTAATAAGTGCAGTAAACTAAACAATGGTCACACACAGATATAAAATTTCAGGTTTTAATTCCTGGATTATGTAAATACTATGTGATTTGGAAAAAGGAGCTGTGATTAAGTTGAGGATATTGAGATGGGGAGCCTATCCTGAAAAATCCATAAATGTCCATCACAAGTATCTTTATAAGAGAGAAGCAGAGAAAGATTTAACATACATACAGAAGAAAAAGCAATGTAAAGAAAGAACAGAAGATATTGGAAGATGTTGGCCTTGAAGAATAGAGTGATGTGACCACAAGCCAAGGAATTCTGGCAGCCACTAGAAACTGGCAAGGAATGCATTCTTTTCTAAGCTTGTAGAGAAAAACCGGCCCTGCCAATGACTTAGTTTTGGTTCAACGATGATGATTCTGGATTTTGACCTCCAGAACCATAAGGGAATAAATTTCTGTTTTTTGAAGTCACCAAATTTGTAATTTGTTATAGCAGCCACAAGAAACAAACAAAGTAGGAAAAAAGAAAGTTGATAACAAGACAGAAAAATGTGATGACAGCAGAAGGACAAAAATAATGTTCCATCTTCTGTAAAATTAATGTTTCACTCCCTTGTGAAATTAAACAGAGTCTGACTGTGGGTATGGTGGGGATTTGAGAGTATACAGGCATGCTGTTGGAATTTTATAAGAAAGTCTGGTGCCATCATTTATAAGACAAAAATGAAGCGACTCCCATGAGAGTAAATTCTCTCAAATGTGGCACAGTGAACAAGGTCAAGGACATAGTGGTGAGAGGAGAATGAGTTTTGACAGCTGCTGAAACAATGGTAAATTTTGTGTTTTGCTATTGAAACAATATATAGTAGAACCTCTGTAAGTTGACCATCCAAGGGACTGTAACAAACTGGCCAACCAATGGAGGTGATCAACATAGGCCTACCGTATGGAGAGGTACATTTGGTACATGAAACTTAGGTCAACAAGAGGTGATCAAAGTAGGAAGGTGGTCAACAATGGAGGTTCTACTGTAATTCTGCACCAGAAATTCTTGGAAAATTTGTTCATGATATATAACTAACACCTGTTTTATTGTGACAGAAAAACAGACTAAACAAAGTCTAATAGTCATAAAGTTGTTCAATCGGGTCTTTTGGATCAACAATGGGAGGTGGCAGAGGATACACAGATAAACTGGAATTATTATTAATAGAAAAATTTGCCCCCATACACAAAAAACCATTTTACCTCTAAAATAAAAATTTTATTCATAAAACAGAACAAAATTTGAAACTGGAAGTTTTCTATTTTATTTGAGAAAAAAGGGGAGGCACTATCTCTTAAATAAGAAGGACCTTGGTTTTAAAACATAAAGAATTAAAGCAGATAAAAACAAAGTAAACAGTTCCCAGAATAAGCTGCAAAACATGCTCAGATTTATATCTGAGAGACATTTCCAGAATATGGAAGAAAATGTTTAAAATTATTGAAAAGACTTTGCAGAAAGATAAATGGATATATTGTAAGAATTCAATACTTTTCTTTTTACTTTGAAAAGAAAGGTGATGGATGTATGAGGATAAAAAAAATCCAATCTGTTACTAAAAGGCTCCACCCCCTCCTTCAAAAGTAACCACCACTCCTAAAATAATAAAACTAGTTCAAAATTGTATCTTTAAAACTACTATGGAAAAGAAAAATACAGAACTTACAAAGAATCCAACAATTAGAAATGAAATGACAGAATAAGTTAAATAAGACAAATCTCTTCAAAAGATTCTAAATTTAAAGGACAAAAACATAATCCTGTGAACTTCAAACAGAGTCACCATTTACTTTCAGAGGAGTTAAAATTAAGTAAGCTTCATATTTTCTTTCTGCCACATTCGATACTTAAACATCTAATGTTATAGCTCTTGTCAAGACCCATACAGATATTGTCAGATCTGCAGGGTCTCAGATTATATGTTGTTCAATGTGCCTTTTTGAAAAAAAAATAATAATAATAATACTAACAACATTAGAAAATCTTTTGCACTGTGCAAAAATTATAACTTTTAAAGAACAGGAGACAGATGATTAAAGAGACTGAGCAATAAAGAATGGATTGTTGCAAATGTAACTTGACTATTCCCAAATCCTCTACTATGCTTTCCTTTAGTATCTAAAGATAATAGCCAGAGGTTCATCCCATAAATCAAAAAGCTGTCCAGGGCTCTCCTGCTCTTATTCTTTGGAGGACTTCTGCTGTCCCTCATACATTTCAACCCCCACATGTGACTATAGCCAACCTCACCCATTCCCTGAGTAATCACAAGCATGATAATGGAATGTAAATCTTACAAGATTAGGAATTTTGTCTGTTTCATTCAGCAGGCTATTCCCAAGACTTAGAGTGATGGATAAATGCTATTGTCAGTGTCTTTTTAATTGTTGGGGATTCATTGAGGGTACAAGAAACCAGGCTGCACTGATTGCATTTGTTAGGTAAAGTCCCTCTTATAATTGTGTCTTGCCCCCAAGTGGTGTGTCACACAGCGAAATTTTTTGAAGCTTTGACAGTGGAGATTGTGACAAATGGCACTAATAGCTATATACATTAATGCAATCATGGGGCACTATACACTGGTTTTATAGACCGTTTGACAAATTTTCATCACACTGATTAACATAGCCTTCTTGGCATTTTCTTAGTTATTGTGTTAAGACATTTCATTTATATTCTACATTTACTAAGTTTCACATGTACCCTTGTAAGATGTACCACAGGTGTAATCTCACCAATCACCCTCCCTCAGCCCATTCTCCCCCCTCCCTCCACTCCCTCTCCCCCTTCCCCCATTCTTAGGTTATAACTGGGTTTCATAGTAGGGTTGAGTACATTGGATACTTTTTCTTCCATTCTTGAGATACTTTACTAAGAAGGATATGTTCCAACTTCATCCATGTAAACATGAAAGAGGTAAAGTCTCCATCTTTCTTTAAGGCTGCATAATATTCCATGGTATACATATACCACAATTTATTAATCCATTCGTGGATCGATGGGCACTTGGGCTTTTTCCATGACTTAGCAATTGTGAATAGGGCTGCGATAAACATTCTGGTACAAATATCTTTGTTAAGGTGTGATTTTTGGTCTTCTTGGTATATGCCCAGCAGGGGAATTACTGGATTGAATGGCAAATCTATTTTCAGATCTCTAAGTGTTCTCCATATGTCTTTCCAAAAGGAATGTATTAATTTGCATTCCCACCAGCAGTGCACAAGTGTTCCTTTTTCTCCACATCCACGCCAACATCTCTGGTCTTGAGATTTTGTGATATAGGCTAGTCTCACTGGAGTTAAATGATATCTCAAAGTAGTTTTCATTTGCATTTCTCTGATGATTAAAGATGATGAGCATTTTTTCATATGTCTGAAGGCCGTGCTCCTGTCTTCTTTAGAGAAGTTTCTCTTCAAATCCCTTGCCCAGCCTGCGATGGGATCCCTTGTTTTTTTCTTGCTAATGCATTTGAGTTCTCTGTGGATTCTGGTTATTAAACCTTTGTCAGAGATATATCCTGCAAATAT
>CAUYPK010031395.1:0-25022 GCA_963574355.1 Loris lydekkerianus
GAAAATTAGAACATAAGATACAAGGATAAAAACCATGTCAAATCCAAGAATGGTAAAGCCCACAAAGAGACCACATATCTTATTGACTAGAATGTCTTCTGCAGCCAGCTTAACCACAGCCATGTGTTCGCAGTAAGAGTGAGCAATGTGAATGGAATGGAAAACATGCAGTCTTTTGATTAGACAGGGTAATAGACCAACCAGCACTATAGCTCGAATTGCCACCACCACTATCATGCGACTCAAAACAGAAGGGGTGAGGATGGACGTGTGCCTCAAAGGATCACAGATGGCAACATAGCGGTCAAAGGCCATGGCCAATAGGATGCCCGACTCCATGCACTGCAAAGTGTGGATGAAAAATAATTGGGCTAGGCAGGCATCAAAGGCCATGGAGCAATTTTGGAACCAAAAAATGGCCAGCATCTTAGGAACAATGGCTGCACAGAGTCCTATGTCCGTGGCTGCCAGCACAGCCAGGAATATGTACAAGGGCTGGTGCAAACTACGTTCTGCGGGGATAATGATTAGTAAAATGACATTTCCCAAAAGAGCCACCAGGCACACGGCAAAAAAGGGAAACCCAATCCAAAATTGCATGTGCTCTAGACCAGGAATGCCAATCAAGATCACAGTTCTGGGGTTCCAATATGACATGTTGATGGATGCCATTGAGATAAGTATTAGTATTCTGTCGTCTCACCAGTGATTCTGATACCTAAAGAAGAAAACTTGGATGGAACATGAAAATGTTTCAGACCTTGCTCACATTCCACCATATTGTACCTTGAGCCAAATAAATTCAGCACTTTGAATGGCTGCTTGCTAGACTCTGAGGTTTTGGAATACATACCAAGATAGAAAAAATAAACAATTGCATACAATCTTTACTAGAGTTATGTAGGCAATAAATAATGTAAAAGTTTCAGGATTTCTGACTGAACTCTTGTGGCATGGAAGCCTGACAGTGAGTCCTCTGATCTTTAGTACCTCCCATGACCTCCATACTAGTTTGCCCCAAAAGCCAACAGTAAGTATCGCTTTTTTATATACTTCCAGAAGCCAAATATTTTCTCCCGACTTAGAACTTCTCCTGGAAACCTTGGTGTCCAAAGGAAATCCCATTTTTGTTCACATTATACCATGGGTAATTAATTAATGTTTGAACACTAAAGGTCCATTGACTATAATACCCAGCTCTTAAGCTCTCCTAAGTTCTATAACCCAAATTTTGACTTATATTCCTTTTAGGGAGAATAAAATCCAGTTAGCAAAACTGTGTTTTCAACTTTAGTCTCATTTTTATTTACCATGCTTTAACTTTCAAACTATTTTCTAATTTTGCTCCAAGCTATTAATACCTAAACACTAATCTTGATCTTTCCCATAAAGAGATGTTTTCTATCTGGTCACATCCTTACATCCTGATGAGGGAAACCCTTTATGAATATTGTTGGAAATCTCTGTTTCTGTTTGCCTCTGGATGGCAGTTTCTGGACAAATGTCAGACAAGCAACTGTTTCATTTTAACATGGATTAGAAGTATAGAAGAGATTTGTGGTACAAAAATTTTTAGCTTAAAGAAGAAAAAGTTGACACTGAGATCTCTTTGCTTGTGATCCTGCAACAAAACTACTGAGTAGACTCAGGTGTCCTCAAACTTTTTAAACAGGGGGCCAGTTCCCTGTCCCTCAGACCGTTGGAGGACTGGACTATAGTTAAAAAAAAAAAAAAAAAACTATGAACAAATTCCTATGCACACTGCACGTATCTTATTTTGAAGTAAAAAAACAAAATAGAACAAATACAATCACACGGCCTCATGTGGCCCGTGAGCCAGTTTGAGGACCCCTGGTAGAATGTAGTCAGAAGAGCCATAAACATGGGTTAATGCAATAAATATTGTGAAAAAGAATTTCCTTTGATACTTATATGTGATATTTGGAATATATGGTGGAAGAAATGGAGACCTATATGGATAATGTTCCTATTCCTCAACATGAGTTGCCAGAAATTATGAAGAATGAAAGCAAAACAGATCTCATAAGCTAAAGCTATCAGTACTTTCTTAATCATTTAATAATTGTTTAATAGTTTAAAGCAGGGTGTCAAGCATTTTTTTTCTGTCACATATTAGAAGAATAAAGGTTGTCTTGGGCCTTTGGGCCACACATTAAACACTAAGGAAAACTGATGAGCCCCCGGAAAAAAAAAAGAAAAATAACAAAAGGTTCATGCATATTTTTTCTGCTGACACCACAGATAAACAAAATAGACCTCAAAAATCTATATGCAGCCCAAAAGCTACAGGTTTGGCACCAGTGGTTTAAAAGCAAAATAAATAGTATAATGATATCCATCAATTTAATGATAATTCTTTTATCATATTGCTTCCCCACTATTCAGCAAGTGTTTAAAATAAAGGCTTGAAATCACAGAGACAACCTGGGTACTCATCCTGGATCCCTCATTCACATTTATGGCATCTTGCCCAAGTACCTTACCTACTATTTTACTCATCTGCAAATTAAAGACATTAACCTCACTTACCTAGTGTTAAATGAGGTGATATATGGAACAGATCCATTTCTGGAGCAAATCAAGCAAATAAACAGTAGCTTATGAAAAGCCTGATACTGTGTCAAGGCAAAAGCAGGGTGTAAGTACCGGGGAGAGAGAAAACAAAAATACTGAGAAGTGAAAACTTCTTGAGGTTAAAAATATCTGTGAGAAGAGGAAAGTTCTAGAGTCAAAGAGCTTTTCCTCACCATCTTGTATATGAGGCCAGGTAATTAAGTTTACAAACTCATCCTAAAAAAAGTGCTACAAACCCCATTGCTGAATATTACTATGGTCACCCATGCCCATGCCTAGTCCTTGCCTCAAAGCACTTGGGTAAGTTTGGCTTTTTTATCCAAGCAGTCATCAAAAGATCAGAGTTGAAATAAGGTTACATAATATTTACATGTTTTCTTTGTGGTTAAAAAGGTCGTATGATTATTCTTCATTTACAGGCATCCTGAGTATGTAATAATTTGATGGGGGAAATACATGCATCCAAATTTCCTTAAACCCAGTTTCTGTAAGAGACAACATGGTATGAGCTTGATGACCTTTGCTTTTTAAAATAGTCTAACTGCTGTCATATAAAGTGGGATTCTCTTTCCTACTGACAGAATGGAAGTATCTGAAGAAGACGAGAGACAATAGACAATCTCCAATGGAAGAAAACAGGAAAAAGGAGGTTGGAGTGCTCTTGCCTGACAGAGAGAAGACTGAACTGCTGGGTAAATAAATCAGGCATTAAGTCTTTTCAAGGCGCATGATTCTCCAGTCTATTTCCTATTTTTTACATTACTCAACTGCCTGCCACATTTCTACAGAGACTAATGGCATTAATCTATAAGTTATTTTTTTTTAATTTTCAATAATTCAGGGAACATTATGATTAAATGTGAGACAATTAACTAGAATCCAGAAAAATGATTATAATATTGCTTATGTCGTTATTCTGAGATCAGAAACACAAGAAAATATTATTTAATTACCTATGAAAATATTTAACTCAAAATTGCATTAATCTAGACTTTTATTCTTTCTTATAAAAAATTATAAACACAGAGAAAACAGAGACAAAACCATCATCGAGTAAAGAATGATCATTGAGTAAAGTATATTGAAGCCCCTATACTACTAAGTTTTCCTAAAATAAACTGCCATCTTCTCTCAGGTCCTAAGTTCCAGAGGAAGAAATTTACCTGCATGGAGCTGAGAACTGGTCTGCATGTGCAAGAATGAGCTGGTTTTATCAACTTGTTGCCACCAAATTTCCAGCACATGTAGATATTAATGAAACAGTCACTGGGCTTGCCTTAAAAATCGGACTGATCACAGAGCACCATATTCTTTTTATATCCCTAGAGTGTCATTATCCTTCTCAACCCCAAGCTTCTTTACCAGAAGCAAGTTATTCACTACTTTAAGTTTGAGGTATCTCCACCCCACTTTCCATAGAAGTTATACTAATTTGCAATTCCACTAACAGGGTTTAAACATTTGTTTTTCTCTACATTCCCTCCAGAATCTATTGTTTTGAAATTTTAATATAATAAAAGCCATTCTAATAGGAGTAAGGTCCTGTATCATTGTGTTTTTTAATTTGCAGTTTCCTGATAATTAGTGACAATAAGCATTTCTTCATATTTATTGGCCATTTGTCTACCTTCTTTTGACAAGCTGCTTGTCTTTTGCCCATCTTTATCTTTTTTCTTGCTAATTTGTTTTTCTTTGTAGATTCTAGATATTATCGGATGTACCATTTGTATCAGATTAGCAGATGTATCAGATGTATAGATGTATATGACCAGATGTATCCTTTGTGAATATTTTCTCCCATCCTTTAGCTTCTCTATTTGGTTTTTCAATTATTTCCATAGCTATGTGGCGGCTTTATAATGTAATTTAATTTGTAATGCAATCAAGTCATTTGTTTATTTTTGTTGTTGCTGCAATTACCATCCAGGTGTTAGTTATAAATTCTTCATCTAGACTAATTAACTTGTAAAGTTTTTCTCATATTTTATTCTAAAATTCTTTTGATTTCATGCCTTACATTCAAATCTTTTAGTCATCTTGCATTAATTTTTGTGAGTTGAAGGAGATAAGGGTCCTGTTTCCGTCTTCTACATGTGGCTATCCAAATTTCCAAGCATCATTTACTGAATAGGACTTTTTCCCCCTAGTGTATATCATTGTCTGCATTGTTAAAGAGCCATTGACTGTATGTGGATGATTTTCTTAATCAGGGTCCCTTGTTCTGTTCCACTGGCCTAAGTGTCTACTCGTATGCCAAAGCCATGCTGTTTTGGTTACTGTAGCCTTGAAGTATTCTTCAAAATCTGGTAATCTCATGCCTCCAGATTCGTTATTTTTGCTTAAGATTACTTTGATTATTAGAGCTCTTTTCTGCTTCCAAACAAAGAGTAGAATTACTTTTTCTAGGTTTGTGAAATAGGATGTTTGTATTTTGATGAAGACTGCAAAGACGATATGATCATCTTAATAGATGTAGGAAAAGCATTGGACAAAATACAGCACCCTTTCATGACAAAAACCTTCAGCTAACTAGACATAAAAGAAATATAACTAAAAAGTATAACAGCCTTGTGTCACAAACCCACAACCAACATATCATCCTGAATAGTTATAACAATTCAGATCCACTGTTTCTTTGCACTTCAGTCTCAGTAGTTTTCCTAGAAATTGTTCTAATTCATCTAGGTGATCAAATTATTAAAAATCATTTTTATTTCTATATAATTTGTTACCCTATCTCTCTTTCTTTGTTGCTTTTAGTTACTTGAGTCTTCTCTTTTTTCCCTTTGTTTATATAGTTAACATTTTTTAAATTCTGTTTATATTTTTAAAGAACAAAATGTTTCATTGATTTTCTCTATTGTTTTTCTGTTTTCTATTTTGTATATCTGTGCACTAATATTTATTATTTCTTTAGTTGTGCCTGATTTGGGCTTAGTATTTTCTTTTCTTTTTTTTTTTTTTTTTCTAGTTTCATAAGGCGTAAATTTAAGTTGTCGATTTAAGATTTCCCTGTTCACTTTCTAATGTAAACGAACAGGGAGATCTTAAATCAACAATTTAAATTCATTCATGTTTATAAACTTCCCTCTTTACATTGTTTTTGCTGCATCCCATATGTTTATATAGTGTTTTTAGTTTTACTTATCAAATATTTTCTAATTATTCTTGAGATTTCTTCTTTGACTAATTGGTTGTTTAAGATTTTGTGCTTTAATTTCCACGTATTTGGGGATGTTCCAGATTCTCTATTAGCTTCTAGTTTCATTCCATTGTGATCAGAAAATACACACTGTATAATTTCACTATTTTTACATTTATTAAGGCTTATGTTATGCCCAAACCTATGAAAATTCTGGATAAGATTCCATGTGCAATTGAGAAAAATGTGTATTCTGTTATTGGGTAGAATATTGTTGATATTGCTCTACAGTGCTCAAGTTCTCTATTTCCCAATTTATTTTGTATGTTTTTATATGAATCATTGAAATTGCAGTATTGAAGTCTCCAATAATTGTTATAGAATCCTTTATTTCTCTCTTTAATTCTGTCAATATTTGCTTTGCATATTTAGGAGCTCTGGGCTTCAGGGTATACTTGTTTATATTTGCTATATTATCTTTTTTAATTGAGATTTGATCATTGCATAATGTCTTTTTCTGCTGTAACAGATTTTGACTTTATATTATCTGAATTTAATTCAGCCACTACTTTTCTCTTTTGGTTAGCATGTCCATGGACTATTTTGTCCTATCCTTTTACTTTCAAACTAGATGTGTTCCTTGTCCTTAAGTGCTTATCTTTTAGATAGAATAATTAAATACTATTATTTTATTTCTTTTCTTTCTCCAAATCTGTAACTTTTGACTGGGAAGTTCAAGTTTAAAACACATTTAAAGTAATTACTTAATGAAAAGAAACTAGTGGCATTTGGTTATTAATTTTCTTTATGTCTTATAGCATTTTTGCCTCTCTTCTTCTTGCTTGCTGCCCTCATTTGTGTTCAGTTGACCTTGTGGTAACAATTTTTTATTTCCTTCTGTGTATATTCTATAATTTTCCTTGTGGTTAGCATAGAGATTATATAAAATATCTTAAAATTATAAAAATACATTTTAAACTGATATCCATTTAACTTCAATCACATACTAAGACTCTACTCATATGGTGCTCTACTGCTCACATACATACACACTGTATTATTGGTATCATGAAAAATTTTTTATATATTGTTTATTCATTAACACATAATGCTTTAAAATTTTAAATAATAAATTTTAGAGTTATAAACAAAATGACAATGATTTTTTAAAAATTATCCTATGTTTATCTTTACAGAAGACTATTCTAATATACATATATATGTTTTATTTTGAGGCAGAGTCTCACTCTTTCACCTTGGATATAGTGCTGTAACGTCATAGCTCACAGGATCATCCAACTCCTGAGTTCTAGTGATCCTCGTGCGTCAGCCTCCTGAGTAGCTGGGACTAAAGGCCTGCACCACCATGCTTGGCTAGTTTTTCTACTTATAGTAAAGTAGAGACAGGTCTTGCTCTTGCTCAGGCTGGTCTCAAAGTCCTAGCTCAAATGATCCTCCCATCTTGTCTCCCAGAGTGCTGGGATTACGGGCATGAGCCCAGCAGAACATTCTGATATTTTACTGTAGGTTTGCATTCTTCTCTAATTTTCTTATTTCAAAGTGAAACAATCCCTTTGTATTTCTTTTTTTGGGGGGAGGCCGGGTGGACCCATTAAGGGTACAAAGAACCAGGTAAGACTGATTGCATTTGTTAGGTAACATACCTCTTATAATTGTGACCCATCCCCAAGAGTTATATCACACCCCAGAACCCCCCACTCCCTTCCTCACCCCACAACATGTACTAGGTCATCTGTTGTCCTTATATCAGAATTTAGTACATAGGATTCTTACTTCTCCATTCTTGTGATGCTTTACTATGAATTATGTGCTCCACTTCCATCCAGTTTAATACAAAAGATGTAAAGTCTCCATCTTTTTTAATGGCTGAATAGTATTCCATGGTATCCCTAACAAAAGAGGAAAAGGATTTCTATAAAGAAAATTATGAAACCCTAAGAAAATAAGTAACAGAAGATATTAACAAATGGAAGAACATACCATGCTCATGACTGAGAAGAGTCAACATTGTTAAAATGTCTATACTTCCCAAAGCAATCTACAGATTCAATGCCATCCCCATTAAAATACCAACATCATACTTTCAAGACTTTGAAAAAAATAATTCTTCATTTTGTATGGAACCTTGTATTTCCTATAGGGCACCTATAGTAATAATGAACTCCTTCAGGTTTTATCTGGAGATATCTTTATTTCTCCCTTATTTTCAAAGGACAGTTTTTCCAGATATATAAGTCTTGCCTTTTTTTATTTTAATATTTTAAGAATATTATTGTACTATCTTCTTGTATATAAAGGTTCTGGCATAAGTTGATATTTAAATTAAGCTGGGCTAATTAAAGGAATAAAGAATATGTTCTGTGTCTTTTCTCTTTCATTCAGGACTTGTCCTAGAAAGTTGTTGATAAATTATATTATATGTACATATCTAACTACTGAGGGATAGCTACATCTGCAGGTATAAACCTAAGAGAATGCACAGGTAAATTATTACTCTTGAAATTATGTATATTATCCACGATCGACAACAATTAAACAAATCCCTCTACCCAACGGTTCAAAAGGGACCAGTTTATGTCACATGTTATTCTTGTTTATCCTTTGAGATTACTGTGCTAAAGCTGTCACATATAGAAACTATGTATTTGTATTGCTTCTTGGATCTGAATGAGTTCCTTTTTGAGCCAATTAAAATCTTGATGAAATATGTGAGTGATGAAGAAGAGGAAACTAGACTGTCAGTTTTATGAAAAACTATAAAGGATATAAGATTTACCCCAAAATTGCTTTCTTAATTTTTAAATGACAGATTTGTGAGAAGAGATATAAATCATTGAATAGAGGGAATGAACCTTATTTTATTCTCTATGAGTAAAATGAAAAAAGGAATAGCTTCTAGGAAACACACATCTCTTTTAAAGGATATGATAAAAGTGAGGGTTTTTTTCTCATTTTGACTACACGTTATACAATATAAAAATATTGATGGAAGTAAGATATAGATACCTTGTGAATGTTGGAATCAACTACAGGTTGGTAATTTCAGGAAGATGACATCAAAAAAAATTACATCATGAGTGCTTGTGCAAAAGAGCGACTTATTAATCAGTGTGTGTATCTGACACTATGTGCACTTTCTAATTCTACTCTTGTAGGATCTGTATTGATTTTATATGTCCAATATATACTTATTGAAGACCTAATAAATGAAAGAAACTTATTTATAGACAAAATTATAAAGTTTTTTTGATGGCTTTGTGACTATTCGAGGATTTGTGCAGATTTCTGTTTGCCCCACAATTGCATCTATTTTTATCTATCTCTATTTAAATCTCAGGAGAGGGAAAAAGAAGAATGGAGACTGACCAGCTATCACCTCAGCTCCCATCAGGTTGCAAAAGGCTTTTGTTAGCCTTACCAGAATAGCTGAAATGGGGAGTGAGCCCAGACCAGAGTACTGACAAGGGTTTCTCCTTTGCGCAGGTCAGGATTTGGGGCATATCTTTAGGGTCAAGATTATGGACATATCTGTAGAGTAAGGATTGTATTTAGGATATTTCCAGCAACTCTGGCCTTGGGGCACTCCAGGAATCTGGGGAGGGGATTGCTGACTTCTAACCTGATTTTCTAAAATGGCTGTACTCCTGTCAGGGTTATGAGAATTCTTCTCCCACAGCTCCCTTCTTTTTATTTTAAGGAATGCATGCACAGAAATCTCTAAAAACTGCTTCCTGCTGGATGGTGGTACCAACTCTTTTAGGGATATAGAGAAGTTATTTGGGTTAGAGAGTTTTGAGTGTTGTCTTTCTTGAGCAAATCTCTTTTAGAAGTAGGATCTGGATGCCATGTTGTTGGGAGTTAAGCTGCAAATAGTGTTCTGAAAGAACTGGATCAGTTTGTATAAAGAGCAGACCTAGGGAGATCCAACCTCTGAAGACAAAGACAGAACAGATGGCAATACTGACTTACAAAGCTGGCTCCCCTGGGTCCTCCCTCTAATCAAGAACCAATATTATATATAGTCTTCACAATTTCAGCCAAAGTAGCATTTATTCAAGAAGGCTTTCTTTGATTCACCAAGCTTAATTTGGTCTTTTATTTTCATTTCTACATAACTATCCTTCTCTCCCCTCTGGGATAAGTTTTTGCCTAATAAATTACTTGATCACAGTTATTTTATAAAGGTAAAAATAAGTAAACTATATTTTCTTTGCTCAAGTTTTATTCAATACAGTAAGATCAGTATCCAGAAAATGTTAAAGACTAGAAAATATTTCCCAATTAATGGTGTTTGAAGAGCATGAGCATGTTGTCATAATTCTGGAAAGCACATTCAGAGGTAACTCTTTAAAGTTCTTGTGTGTTATATATTATATGTACAAGAATGTGTCCAAGACATAAGATAATCAGATTCCTCTTGAAGCATGATGGAAATAGTGCTTCACAAGGTGACCTCCTGATGGGAGATGGGAAACATAGGAAATTACTAATCTAGGGTTTTTCTGCAACTGAAGTATTTGAGGTGACTTAGAGCCCTTCTCTGCTTCAACCCTCTTACTCCCTGCCTTGTGCCCAATCACTTTATCCTAGGGCTTTTCTGCTGTGGAAACTTGAATATACAGTGGAGTTATGAGAAGAAACATACAGGAAGCTACTTTTGTACGTAAATGTTATCTCTGACATTATTAGGCCAATTTACCACTCCAATAAATTAACTGCTTTGGGTATGTTGCAGTGCTAACTTCTATGTCGACAAACGAAAGTACATGATAAGCATCCACCTGCCTTGTAAAATGATCCAAGTCAGAATCAATGTGCATGGGAAGGTAGTGAGTGTGGTTAATGTTAAGAAACATGTATTTCTTAATATTAGATACTTTATTAATTCCAAAGAGCATATGTTCTGCTTTATACGATAGAAGTACACAAATAATGGGAAATAAACAACCATCATGTATTTCATTTTTAGAATAATTACATAAACAATGTGGCAAATGACACCCTGCATGTGAAGATTATGCTAATCCTAGTTTAGAAACCACACCGATACCATCAACATCATATTCATACAGAGAGGGACTGAGACCATTTATTTCTATTTTGTAAGGGAATTACAATATGGGTTGGGGAATCTTCTACGTAAAGAAAGGGTCCTTATCATAACTGCATGGAATTTTACAGGGACTGTGTTTATCTCCTGTATTCATAGAAAAGTCACCCACAGGAGAGAAACCCTGAGTTAGAGTTCAAAGAGAAGCACTTCCAAAGTCCTGTTCCATCCGTAAAAAATTATAAGTACTAAGTTTAAAACCAAGGTACCACGTAAATGCACCTCCTATTCTGATAATAATTTTCTATATTTTTCATATCTGGGTATATGTTTCCTGAGTTCCAAATTTTTGGTAGTCTTAAATTCAGAATTTCTATAATTAGCGTGTATATATTACACTGATTCAGCACTTTTGGTAAAACAGTGAATGCATTTGAAATAAACCTTTTTGGCAGTATGATTAGTGGAGCAGAAAGGAAAAAATAAAAATAAAATACTATGTAATAAATGACAGTATTTTATTTGTGTTTTTCCCTTTCTAATGAGAATATTATAGATGAAAAATATGACAAGTCATGGGATCATTAACTATAAGGGATTTGGTACTGATTTACTTGATTCCAAAATAGGAGTTTTTAGAAAATACTGATAAAAGAAAAAAGGAGAAAAGTTTCAATATCCTCCAAATAATTGCTAATGCAACTAGTATTTCTCTTCAGTGGGCAGCAGAAACACTAAAGATGAAGAAGCTGACCATATCTTCTACAATTTTCTTTCTTGCTAAGTTTTAAAATCATTGGCCTTCTTATATTAGTCTTTTGTTTCTTTTGCAAGGCAGTATTTATTGATGTTTTCACTAACAGAATGCATAAAAACATAGCATCTGAATAACATAAGTTTCCTCATTCAAGTACCAACATAAATGTGAAATTCTCACCAACTGATTGAATGCCCATGCCCACTGGTCAGTATTCATTCTTCTATCTGTTTTACTATCTCATGTGTTTTACCTATATGAACTTTCCATACATTTTATTCCAAGTGCCTAGAAAATGATATGTTATAGATAATCTGCTCAGTAAAAAAATAATAAAATAAAATAAATTGAGACAGTCTCTGTTGCTACAGGCTGGAGTGCAGTGGCATCAGCCTACCTCACAGCAAGTTCAAATTCCTGGGCTCCTGATCCTCCTGCCTCAGCTTCCCAGAGTGCTAGGATTACAGGTAAGCATCACTATGATACTTGTGATACTATGACATGATATAAGAATTATCTTTCAGTATTTGTAAGTAAACTGATTTGATATGTTATTCTATTATTCTTTTCCCAGGGAAATTAGATACTCCAGATTAACTGTAACAACAGGTAAAGGTAGTTCTGAAAAACAAAAAACAAAAACAAACAAACAAAAAACCCACAGTACTTTTTGTCATCTGGTTCTGATCATATGGTCATAGCAACTTGGTTTTCAGAAGAAGTGATAGAAAGCAAAGGGAACAACAATTAAAAAAAAAAAATGCCCCCTCTCAACACTTCTCGTCCCTCCCCTGTCACCTTCTTGCTTCTGGGCATCCCAGGACTAGAGCACCTGCACGTCTGGATCGGGATCCCCTTCTGCTCCATGTACGTGGTGGCCGTGGTGGGGAATGTGACCATCCTGGCCGTGGTGAGGGCAGAGCGAAGCCTCCACGAGCCTATGTTCCTGTTTCTGTGCATGCTCTCGGTCACTGACCTGGTCCTCTCCACGTCGACACTGCCCCGCATGCTCTGCCTCTTCTGGCTCGGGGTCCACGACATTGCCTTTGATGCTTGTCTGGCCCAAATGTTCTTCATCCACAGCTTTACTGCCATGGAGTCAGGATTCTTCCTGGCCATGGCCATTGACCGTTATGTGGCCATCTGTGACCCGCTGCGCCATGCCACCATTCTCACCCATGGTCGCATCATCACGATGGGTATCATTGTGGTGTGCCGGGGCGTAGCCTTCTTTTCTCCACATCCCATCCTGCTCAAACAGCTGCCCTACTGCAGAACTCGAGTCATTTCCCACACCTACTGTGAGTTCATGGCTGTGGTGAAGCTGGCGTGTATGGACGCAGGAGCCACCAAGAGTTACAGCCTCAGCATGGCTTCCATCATCGGTTCGTGTGACGCGGTTCTCATCGCTGTGTCCTACGCCTTCATCCTACGCTCTGTATTCCGCCTGCCATCCCGAGAAGCTAGTTTTAAGGCTTTGGGTACGTGTGGCTCCCATGTCTCTGTCATTCTTGTTTTCTATTCCACAGCTGGCTTTTCCATTTTCACTCACCGTTTTGGGAAAAATGTGCCTGAACATATTCATATTTTTATCGCAAATATGTACCTTTTAGTGCCCCCTTTTCTCAACCCTATCGTGTATGGAGTAAGGACTAAGAAAATACGGGAACATGTTCTTAAAACATTAAGGGTCAAAGTTGCCTGATGGCTGGGTCAATACAAGAGATGGTTCAAGAATAAATCCAAACTCGGGAGATGATGAAAATAACCGTTCTTACTCACATAACTTGAATTGTGTTCATCATCTGAAAATTCCAAATAGATTTATAGATGACTATAAATTCCAAAAGTTCTGACTCAAGAAATTGTGTCATCTTTCTCATTTAGTAAGTATTGGAGAAAGATTGTTAATCTCCCTCCAATTACATATCTTTGGGAAGAGAATTAAAATAGAGTATGAACAGTATAGAAAAGGAGGAAAGGATAAGTAGACACCATAGGAAAAAAAAAAATAAAGAGAAAATGGTCTATATAACAAATGTGAATAGCATATAGCTGAAAGTTTGAAACAATTTGGATCCATGTATGTGGCAGTAATTTCATAGAAAAACTGATGAATATCATACCACTTCTCCAAAGAGACCAAATTAAAGGATTGTTATTTATCCAGATAAAGGAGTAGACTAATAATACATAAATTTAGAATTTTCTATTAAGAGGTGAATATCCTAAAACCAAAAAAACAAACAGGAAAGCTCCAATTTTGGTGTTGTGCCTGCTCTATTTTCTAGATAAATTTTGATAGAAAGAGAGTGCATTTTATAAAATAAAATGATTTTTTGGAGTGTAATGACTGCTGAAGTTGACAGCATGAATCGCAGTTTTAAATTTAGTAGTCAAAATAACCAAATTACAAAGCTATCATGTGCATTACACCTGTTTCATTGGTTGGGTGACTTGGAATCCAGTACCAAGAGATGTGACATGAAATTTCTTATCATCAACAGTTTTGACATATTTCTTCTTTGTTATTGCCCAAGTACTAATGACTTACTTCTAGGGAAAGTTACTTGTCACTAATTTTGTAGCCCAATTATCTCTTTCTAATATTTTTATTATAATTTAAGGTGTATGAGTCTTTTATGGTTTTGATTTCTAAATATTGCTGCTGGCGTACATGTGCTTTCCACGACCCTTGCTTGTTATCCTTAGAAGTTCACAGGCATAAATAAACAAAGACAAAGATCTCTGGATTTGCCAATATTTAGTTCATTATACAAATATGATTACAGTGTAAAGTTTTCTATTTTGTAGAACTTGACATATCTGTCATACTCTCCTTGACTAAAGAACTTTGGATCAGAAATAATTCGATGGATATATCAATGAGATTAATTTAGAAGTCATAGGTTGGTAAGTCATGTAGAATATTAAATTGTATATAACTTGTAGGAGAAAAGTCTCAGATAAGATGAATATTCAACCTGTAAGTAAAAACAGAGTGTATTACAAGAGAACTCACTAAAGAAAGCAATTGCATCATAATAAAAAAAGAAAACAGAGATTCTAAAAAATGCTAAAATGTGTGTACCATGCTCCATCCATCCTATTTAAGTATCTCACTTTTAAAGATTTTGCATCACGAGTGAGACTATGGTAATTATAAGGCATTGTTTTGAAATTTCAAAATATTATGCTCTTGGCACATAGTTTTGCCAAAACCGCCTTCTCAAATCTAGCTTAGGTTTCCATCTTACTGTATCAACCCATTCAATTGTAAATTGTGGTCCTCTAAATATATGAATTTTCATTATAAAAAAAATCATTAAAGAAAGAACAAAAGCATAATGCAGGATGGCACCTGTGGCTCAAAGGAGTAGGTCACCAGCCCCATATACTGGAGGTGGTAGGTTCAAACCTAGCCCCTGCCAAAAAGAAAATAAACTGCCCAAATGCATAATGTAGCAGAAGCACAAAAAGATATTGATGATTTTTGGTATTTGTTGTTGGTTCATCTGTTTTGTTTTATCAGAATAATCTGGGCCAGATTGGAGATGATATTTCATATTTGACACCTATTTTATATAAAGATTAAAATCTAAATAAATGTAAATTTAATAATAGTAAATCAGTATTAACTTTCAAAGTATGGTTGCATATCTTTTTAGAGTAGCTTTTTTGAAATCACAGAAGTCCTGCCTGTGTTTAACTATATGTCTGTATGTATTTTTCCAGGCATTCTCAGTTTCCTCTTTGGTCCCATTATAATTACCAATAGTGCCCCCTTTCAACATTTCTGATTTAAAATCTGTTACAACGTTCAGAAGGCCACAATGACTCGAGTTACATTTTTAATTTCAGAACATTACATTTGTACATGTACATTTGTAAATTTGAATGTATGTATGCATTCTTTTTTTAATATTTAAGACAGTTGGCAAGTTTGGAAAAAAATACATGCCTATGCAGTCTACAACCAAATTACCATGTAGGCCATCTCCCATTATCCCTAGAAAGTCCCCTCTGTTTCCTGTCTTGAAAGTGTACTTGTAAGTCGATGTATATTTTTCACATTTAGGAGTTGTTGTTTTGGCCAGGTGTTGTAGCTCATGCTCATAATATTACCATTTTGGGAGGATGAGGCAGGGGAATTGCTTGCACTCAGGAGTTCTAGATCAGCCTGAGCAAGACTGAGATCCCGTCACTACTAAAAATAAAAAGACTAAAAAAAAAAAAAAAAAAGAAAGAAAAAGAAAAGAAAGACTAGCCAGGCATAGTGGCCCACGTCTGTTGTCCCAGATACTTGGGACACTGAAGGAAGAGGATTGTTCCAGCCCAAAAACTTGAGGTTGCTGTGAGCTATGACTCCAAGGCACTCTACCCAGGATAACAGAATGTGACTCTGTCACACACACACAAAAAAAGTTGTTTTGTTTCATCTTATTTTCAATTTTTGCTTGTGAATTTACAATTTTGATTTAAATTAATATGTTTTTATTTATACCTATTTTATCTCATTGCTCAACTACTCTGAAAAATACTAAATGCCTATCCTATTATCCCTAAATAAGTTAATTTTTCCTTTTCCTCCCTTGTGCATCACTTTCTCACCCTCTTCTTCTCCACGTTTACTTCATATCCTCCCTTATTAATAACCTTATTCACACTCTCACCTTCTCAGTCTTCAGTTTTGTGGTTTCCTTAATGAATAATATTCCTTAATTAGAAGACTCACATTTGTTTCCCTTAACTAAACATTTTTCTTTCTGATAGACGCCTAACTTGAACACATATTCTTAAATTTTGTAGAGTATAGACGCCATGATATTTTTCTGGATAGTCTTAACAGCTTAGTTAAGGATTTAACTTTGGTGTTAGACTGCCTGGGTTCAAGTTCAATATTCTTACTTGGATAGTGATATGTAACTTTAATTCATCTTTGCTTCAGTTTCCCGATGTATGAAATCAGTGATAATATTAATACACTCTGCCTTATGTGTCAGATTAAATGAGATATGTAAATTGCAATGGCACAAAGAAAACACCACAAACATTTTATTTTCCCACAATGATTATGAATTCCTATGTTCTCCACCTTCTACTTGTCTAACATGTTAAATTAGGATATGCCTATTATATATATATATATTTTTAGTGTCTTAGCAACTGTGTTATATTTGTACTTTTTGATGTTTATATAATGAATATATTTGATTTTATTCTTTTAGTCACATGGATTTGCAAAATCTGATAACACCTCAATTTTTCTTTTTCTGTGGAGTACTTTTGCTTCATCTCGTGCACTGATGATATTAATAGAGAGTTTTGGAGAATAACTTTATAGACTTTCAATAGAAAAGTGATAAGACTATAGAAACCATTTTCATATTTTTATTAATACATTCATTCATTCAATTCATTTCACTACTCACAACATTTTAATTTGGATTATATTGGTTTGAATTAATTTTCATGACTCTCACATTTATTCTTTCTTTATTATCTAATAATTCTCTTTTATATTTTGTTTAGGAGAAATTTGCATGAAGAGACAACAATTAAGTTATAATTATTTGATGCCAGATTCACCTGGTAAATGCTAAAATATAATACTCATGTTATGTGACCTCAGAGCTCCTGCAGATTTCTAATTGTCTAGAACTACCCATCTTCTTTGTTTTATCATAAAAACCAAGTAAACATGTGGGATCAGATTAGAATTCTATGGACTAACAGGTGATATTATATTCCACTCCACTTCCATACTGTCACATATGCTTTTCTTTCTTCCTCAGATACCTGTTACTGCTATACATCATTATCATACCCTTTTCATTCCTATTTACCTTTCATGGTACAGATCAGTGTCAACCCATGGAATCCTCCCTAGACATTTCTCTTTGTTAATATATATTTATATATGGTTAATAAAGATAAATATTATATATATAAACCACAGCTTATGCTTTCAGTATTAGGATGGAATGTAACTAAAGGACATTTCACTGATGGATTTTATTTTTCTTAATTGTGATAAAATATGTATACATATAAACATATTTATCATTTAACTATTTTATGTGTATAGTTCAGTGGTATTAAGTACATTTGTATCATGGTGCAACCATCACCACCACCATGCGTCTCCAGGATGTTCTTATGTTTCCCAGTTGAAGCTCTATATTAATTAAACATTAAATTCTCATCCTTCTCACCCTTCATTCCCTGACAACTACCATTCTACTTACTACTTCTATGAATTTGACTACTCAAGGTACCTTATATAAGTGAAATCATTCATTAATTACCCTTTTGTGACTGGCTAACCTCACTTAACATATTATCTTTGAGGTTCATCTGTGTGGTAGCTTATTGTACACTGTGCTGGACCACTTGGTAATTCCATGTATAATTATTTGAAGAATTGACATGACATTTTCCCTAGAATCTTTGTCACTTAACATTCTCACCGACAATGTTCAACTATTCCAGTATCTTCACACCTACCCCAACACTTGTGATTTTATGTTTTTCTATAATAGTCACCCTACTCAGTATGGAGTATTGCCTCATTGTAGTGCTGATTTGTATTTCTTAAACAATATGTGATGTTGAGCATTTTTATGTGCTTTTTGGCCATCTATATATATTGTTTCAAAATATGTTTGAATCCTTTGTGTGTTTTTAAATCCAATATGCTTATTGTTGTTTTTTAGCAATTCTCATATATTCTGGATATTAAATTATTATCCTACATGTGATTTGAAAATATTTTGTCATTTTGTGCATTGCCTCTCACTCTAATAGTTATCTCTACACTTTGTTGCACAAAAGTTTTTAATTTCAATAATTTGTCTATTTTTACTTTCGTTGCCTATGATTTTGGTGTCCTATTTAATAAATCATTGCCAAATTAAATGTGATAAAACTTTCCTTCTCTTCTGCTTTTATTTTTTAGATAACAATTATATACTTATTTCCATTACATTTAGGCCTTTGATTTATTTTAAGTAATTTTTAATATGCTGTGGGAGTCCAAGATTATTCTTTTGCATATGGATTTTCCATTGCAATTCCATTCCAATACCATTTGTTGAAAAGACTATCCTTTCAGCAAAGAGTGCCAATTGTTTTGGCACTCTTATATCATGTATGTGAGGGTTTATTTCTGGGCTCTACAATCTATTCCCTTGCTTTATGTGTCCATTATCATGCCAGTAAAACATTAGTTTCAATATCATAGCTTCTTACTATGTTTTGGAATTGAGAAGTGTGAGATCACTAATTTTTCAAGATCCTTCTAGCTATTTGGGATCCTTTTAGAGTTTTATCAATTTGAGATTGAAAATCCCAATGTTGTTAGGATTTTGATAGGGATTGCCTTGCATCAGTAGGTGACTTTGGGTGACTTTTGACCTTTCAACAATATTGTTTTTCAATCCATGAATGTGGGCATCTTTCCATTTATTTATGTTTTCTTAACTTATTTCAGCAATATTTTGTAGTTTCAGATTGTTCATGGTTAGTATATAAAAATGCAACTGATTTTTTATTTTGGTACTTTTTTTATTAGTTCTTTTGGGTTGTTTTTGTGTGTTTGTTTTCTTTCTTTTTTTCATGTGTACATGTGAAATCTTTGTGATTTCTACTTACAAGATCAATCCATTGGTGAACAGAGACAATTTTACTTCTTCCTTTCCAACTTTAATGCCTTTTATTTCCTTTTCTTGACTAATTTCCCTGGCTAGCACTTTCAGTACTATGTTTAGTAGAAATGGTAAACCAGGCATTTTTGCCTTATTTCTGACCTTAGTGGAAAAGCTTTCAATATTACACCATTGAGTATGACATTAACAATAGGCATTTCACATATGACTTTTATTATTTGAGGATTGATGGCAGGTTTTGGTTGAAACCTTTGTAATGTTTAAAATAAGAGGACAATAATATGCTCTGCTTTTTACTAAAATCTCCAATTACCATAATCTCTATCCCTATCACTAATATAAAAGGAATTTTGTATTAGTCAGAGTCTGACTAGATAATAGAAAGTACTTTAATATCTGGTATAGGGCATCCTTAATTCACACAAATTATAGAATTGCTAAAGAGTCTTCATTTTACAATGAATACTTCAAAAATTAGAAACAATTAGAAGATACAGCAACTCTTGGCCAGTGAAACAGAGACAGGCACCAGCACTATAACCATATTCATTGGAAATTAAGAACATGCCAGTCTCCTCTGGTAGGATCTGGAGCCATGGAATAAATGCAGCTGAAGAAAATGAGAAGTAGGAAGAAATGGATTTCCCTTCATCTTTCCTCATATTTTCCTGCCAGAGTCCCTGTTTAACAAAACCAGCAGAAAGAAAGGTGATCTCTTAATCTTGGAAATACAGCATTAAAAATTCCACCCCTTCTGAAATACAAGGCAGAAAGGGAGAAACATACCTGTAGGAGGAAAAGAATTATCTTTCTATAACATCCTAATTAAAACACAATTAATGGTATCCCTAGACACAGGGATAATGCATACTCTGTATCTATAAGCAAGTAAAGTTTAAGGGAAAGTAGCTAATAGGAAAGTAGCTAAGAAGTTTCATGAACGTTTAATTGTTTGGGGCTTTTTTTTTTTTGGGGGGGGGACTAAGTGTAATTCGAGTAAGTTACATGAGAACATCTAGAGGTATGTGAAGATGTTAATGTGATCACCCTCAATTATTTACTAATAGATTTGTTCTTCCATAATGTCATTTACTCCTTCCATCTCTCATCACATATATTTTAAAGAAACATCTAATTTACAATATTTGCATTAAATTTCTTAAGCCCAAGAAGTACTATAAGTCAAGTATCTTAAAAGATGTGGAGTCTAGATACATTTTCCTATTGGTTTCTAAACTCAGACCTCAGGCAGTAAGATACTACAAGACTGAGTCCCTTCAAGAGACCAAATGGTACTTAGAGAGACTGGGGAAAGTGATGAAACCACTCATAATTGAACAGAATTCTCATGAGAGGATATATCTAAAATCTATATTATTTCTTTCAGAGCTTTAGTCCCCGAGGATAAGAATTATTAGGACAACCCTTATGTTATTCAGAATTCAGCTGAGTCTTTGACTGGGAGGCAAGGCCATCTAGTTACAGAGGTAAGATAATCAGGATAAAGGCAGTAGAGAGAGATGGTTTTGTTGGGAAAGGATTTGATGCTTCCATGAGAAGAGAATGTTGGAGCCTACAATGGAAGATATAGGTCCAATGACAATTTTAGTGAATAATCAGGCTTCATAGTTGTCTGATAGGCAGTTCAACTTCTTGACTTTACAACAAAAATCAGAGAAAGGAGACCTACTCTGTATTTAAGCTGATGAATACACTGGTATTTACCCAGTGTTCATAACTGTTAATGACCTAGCCATAGGATTTAGTCATAAAAATCATTGGTCAAAATCTTATTTTTCTTATACATAGTTTTGTTCAGATTAAAGGACGTCTTATACTATTTAGGATAATTGCTAGTTGAACAAAAATAATAATTTATTTTTATTTTATATATTTAAGGTGTACAACATGATGCATTGATGTATTAATACCTATCTTTATATATATATATAGTGAAATAAATATTATAGTCACACAAATTAACATATCATATCTCATATAATTAACTTTCTGTTTTGTTTTCTTTTTAAGATTACCTAACACTCTTGGTCAAATACTAGTTTATAGCACAATACAATCAACTCAAAATACTGATTTACTATGAAATAATTTAAAATTTAGTATTATTCAGATTTTTCCAAAGTAGTAATTCACAATGTTCAAGGCACCCCCTGACAACCAAGGGTTTTTTGTTTTGTTTTGTTTAATAAAAGTTTTCTTGGAAAACAAAAAAACTAATGTGAAGTGTATTGTGTGATTTGGAGGAACGTATTATACATTGTAAAACAGTATGATTGGTTATTTATAAAAGAACACAGATATTATATAATCTGAATACTCATGTTTTCTAGACTTATTTTCTCTATCAAATTGTTCTTTTTAAAAAGATCAGTTCTTAACATTCATTTTGTTAATTCTATGAAATGTGTTAAGTAAACTATTTAATAGCCAATTGTGTCTTAATGGCTAACAACATAACTCTCAGTTCACAATAATAAGAAACAAGTTGATATTCACATACTCACAGTCTTTGTGATTTTTAATTTCAACAGGATCATGGAATATTTGTTGCTCACATAATGTTAGCTTTCAACAGAACCAATTTTCAACCTACCACATTCCTACTACTTGGCATTCCAGGATTGGAGGCAGCCCACATGTGGATTTCCATCCCTTTCTGCCTGGTCTACCTATTGTCACTGATGGGAAATATTGCTCTATTGTTAATTGTGAAGACAGACCCCAAACTGCATGAACCTATGTATCTGTTTCTATGCATGCTCTCTGTGGCTGATCTGATGCTTACTTCTTCTACACTTCCTAAGATACTTAGCCTATTCTGGTTCAATGACAGAAAGATCTACTTTGAAGCCTGTCTCATTCAAATGTATCTGATCCATTCCCTGTCTACCATGGAATCTGGATTTATCTTGGCCATGGCTTTTGATCGCTATGTGGCCATCTGTCACCCACTGAGACATTCCACTATCCTAACACCTACAGTAATTACAGGCTTGGGTTTGGCCATTGTCTTCAGAGGAGCCATACTTCTCAGTCCACATCCCTTCCTCCTGAAGTGGCTGCCCTATTGCAGAACTAATGTCATCTCCCATACCTACTGTGAGTTTATGGCCCTTATAAAGTTGGTTTGTATTGAGACCAAGATTCGTAGAGCTTATAGCCTACTTGTGGCATTTCTGACAGGGGGATTGGATTTCATATTGATCATCTGTTCCTATGTTCTTATTCTTCTAACTGTCTTCAATCTCCCATCTAAAGCTGCCCGCCACAAGACCTTAAGCACCTGTGTCTCCCATGTGTGGGTCATCTTGGTATTTTATACACCAGCCTTTTTCTCCTTTCTCACCCATAGGTTTGGCCACCAAATTGCTCCACATATCCACATTTTTATAGCAAATATATATCTTCTTATCCCACCCATGATGAATCCTATTATTTATGGTGCTAAAACCAAAAGGATTAGAGAGAGATTCTTTAAATTCTTAATGATCAAATGTTTTTGACTTTACAAGGATTTTAGAATTCCAGTTCATCAACAAAGATAAATATAAAGTTTATTCCAGTTCTTCCCAGTTCATCAACAAAGATAAAGGTTTACAAGGAGTAATTAAAATGACTCAGAATTACCATAAAACACAAGATATTTTTCAGTTAGATATTTTGGGAAATTACTAGCTTTTACCGTGTTTCTTATTATCATCCACACTTTCCTCTAAAAATACCTGTTTAAAATAGAAAAAAGAAAATTCAGTTAAAGTTCTGATTCATAAAGTCTATTAAAGGTGTTTAGTGTATTGATGTCATTGAACAGTAATATAAAAGATACATAAGAAGCAGAATGTAGAGAAAACATTCAATTGTTCTTCATTTTCTAAACCTAGTTTTAGCATTGACTTTGAAACTTATTAAACCATAGTTAAATTTATATTAAAATAATTTTACTTTTGACAAACTTGAATTTATCTTACTTTCTTTTACAGATAATTTTTGTGTCCTATCTACTACATTTATTGCATAGACGGGTTATGAAGAGTTTCCCCTATGAAAACTTCTAAAACTTTTGTTAGTTAAGACAGGAGGTTTTGGTGATATTCTTCTATGATATATGAATAATAATCTATACTTCATGACTGTGACTTTGATACTTAAAAAAGATGACATATATTAATAACTGAAAATGCTTAACTCTAATTTTTCTTTTTTATAAAAAATATTCTAACATCTATACATACAATTTTAAAAAGCAACATAATAGCTAAGTGAGACTATACAATAAAATATTGACACATATACCTATACCTGAAAAATCAGAAGATACAATAATCAGATTGTTACACAATTGAACATTGTATATTCTGAATATTAATGTAAAAAACTGAATGTAAATTCATGAATCTCGACTAATACTAGTTTTTTTGGTTCCTCAGATACCATTTTAATTCTATTGTTGCCATTGGTGATAGGATTTTATAAAATTTTGAATAACATTTGGTAATGGTTCTAGTGCAATAACATACAGTATTTTCTAGGCATGCATGATAATTATATTTATAGACTATCTGGTGCATGTTTTTATGTTAAAATAACGCAAAGGTAATTTCTGATTATAATTAAAGCAAAGTAAAAATCTGCATTAAGAATAGCAATGGCAAACCAAAGTAAAATTTTATATACAGAACTTTATAATTTTTTTTACCCAATGTCCACTTGGGTACATAAAAGTCCTCTATGACACAGAATATTTGAGCTATAACACAGAATATTTGCAGAAGGGGAAATAGGGCTACAAACCACAGTGATAACTTTGAAAAGCTCTTTTATGAGGGATATTTGCATCTTTAAAGAATATCCACATTTGTGAAACAGCTAAGCTGTCTCTGAGCCCTCCCCCCTTCTTATCCCGATGTAAAAATGATTAACTCAGAAAAAAGACACTAAAATTCTTGATATTTATAAAATTTGACATAGAAACTTTTATCATAGGCTACCATCTATTCTTTCTTTATCACACGTGAAGTTTCATCTGCATGATAAGACACCTTTTTTTTACTAGCCTTGACTGTCCTTCTTCCCTCCTATAACCTGTCTTGTCATGCTTCAAGCCCCTATTCAGAAGCCTGCCCTCTTTTGAGTTTCATACAGTATATATGGCTCTCATGCCCTTATGCATGTTAAACTGTGTTTTGTTACAAAAGGGTCTCAGTTAAGAAATTATGTGAGTTGAGAAAAGAAATTCTACATATTTTTGAGAGGGTATAAAGAAAAGGGCTTCGAGGGCGATAGGAGGAAAGCCTGGCCTGCTGAGCAAGGAAGTGTGGAGGGCCATAGAAACACTCAATAGTTAGATCACCACTCATCGGCTCTGCCAAAAAAGGGAAAAAAATATGGGTATGAGGTAACCTATGGAATCAATGACCAAGGAAAAAGACAAAGGTGTCAAGAGGCACAGAAAGACCAACAAAAGAGTTACAAACAATTTCAAATAGAAGGAGAGCATTTATGCCTCTACACTGCCTTGGTGTCTCCATCTCTCTCTTATCTCTCAAGAACTTCCAATTCTCTTTGTTTTTTTTTTATTTTTTATTTTTTATTAAATCATAGCTATGGACATTGATATGATCATGGGGAATCATACACTAGTTTCATAGACCGGTTGACACTTTTACATCACACTGGTTAACATAGCCTTCCTGGCAATTTCTCAGTCATTGTGTTAAGACATTTACATTCCACATTTACTAAGTTTCACATATACCCTTGTAAAATACA
>CAUYPK010031398.1:0-10167 GCA_963574355.1 Loris lydekkerianus
AGGAAAGAATGAGTTGACAAGGGCTTAGTCAAGTCAATCAGACTCCAGGGTGCCGAAGAGCCAGAGCCACTGGGAGCTTGTGTGAAGTGCAGGATCCTAAATGCCTTGAATCAGAAATGTGCATTTTAGAAAGAAATTCAAATGCCCATTGAAAATTCAAATGCCCATTGAAGTTTGAGAAGAGCTTAGTTAGAACAGGTCAAACCCCTCATTTGAGTAATTCTAGGAAGTTTATTGTAGCTTTTGTGCTAATGAAAGGGAACTTACAAGCTGCTACAGGCAAGCTGAACACAACTTTGTGACTAAAGGAAGGATGAGCTTTAATGGCAACGATTTGTTCTGTCTCCCTGTTGCACCTTACTTCATGGCTGTGCCAGCCTAGACTGGCTGCAGCCTGTGTGGTGGCGCCTGTCTCCAGAGAAACCAGCAGAGCACCCACTCTGGTGGGGAAACAGCAGCCTGATTTCATTTCTCTGTTCACGATTCTTTCCCGTGATCACATCAGCAGAATGTAAAGGCTTGTGTCTCCCCAGGGATTCAGGGGGCTGAAATAATACTCCCCTGTCCCCTTTTGATGTTTTATTAAAAAAAAGAAACCACCCTTTAAAAGCAAGCTTTAATATAATAGATATTGATTTATAGCGTCCGCGTCTCATAGAAAACATATTATTATCTTTTGAAGGGACAACCTTTGCTGACAATTTGAGTCAGGGATATTGGCCTGGTGGACCATCTCTTGTTTTTTCTTCAGTATCTGTACATTTATTTTACGTTGAAGGTGTCCTCATATCAATTTGATGTCTGCACTCTGAAACTAGTCATTCGCAAGCAGTGCCAGAGTTTCCTCAGTGGCAGATGAATGTAGCCTTGCAGAATCATCGAGGTGGTGGTTTTTGTCCTGTCTTGTGTGATAACTGCACATACCACTTCTGAGTCAGATGGCTGCTTAAGAAGCACTTTTCAACAGGAAAAACGGTTTTTCTATTTTTCAACTTTTATATGTTGGTTCAGCAAACATTTCAAGCACACCTACAAAATACAACATGTTCTTGGACTTAAAAAGATGAGAGAGAGTTTCTGCCTTCAAGAAGTTAAGAATTTAGTAGACAGACCAGGTTCAATTAACTGTAAATGAAATCTGATACAATCGATGGAATCTACACACAATGAGATGAGACCAAGGCGCACACAGAGCATAATCCTTGTCCTAGGGAGAATAAAAGGGAATGTCTGAAGCCACAGGTGAGTAAACGTTGGCTGTGCCTTGTCAAGAACACACATATGGATTAAAGTGGGCATCTGTGCAGGCCTGGAGATATAAAACAATGTTGCATATTTAGGTAACTAAAAGTATCTTAGCATGTTAGTGGCATATGGCAGAGGCATTTTCATGTGCTTCGGGATTGTGACTAGTAGTAAACAATATGTTTTAAACTGTCATCCAGATCCCACATGTACACACTGAGTACACTGCAAGGAAAGACAAAAGCTTCACAAAATAATAGGTACCTTTGCTACATATAATGAGCTTTGATATTTCCTTTTTTTGTCTCTTCAATTCTATTTCATTTATAAAAATGCTGGTCACACCCCCATGATTGCATTAATGTACACAGCTATGATTTAGTAAAAAAATAAAAAATAAAAAATAAAATGCCGGTCATGGCTATAGATGACAATTCAAAGATAGGTCATTACCCTCAGTTTGACAACAATGGTGCGGTCTCTGAGGACTCAGGTGCAGGCTATGAGGCTGGCGCATCAGTGAGAGTTCCGGTGTGGTGTGGGCCGGGTCCTGTAGGAGCACATGTGTAGTTTGATAAGGAACAGGGAGAAAGTGTCTCCGTAGTTTATTTTTCTTTGCTCTTTCTCTCCGCATCTCATCCTCCCTGTCTATAGCATTTCTTGTTTTCTATTATATTGTCTAAAGGCTCTGATGTCTGCTAGTTCATCTTACAACACAGCTAGCCTCAGTTGTTGATAATAACTAAATTTAACAAGGCTACCATATACATGGTAATTTATAGTTTACTTAATACTCTGTTATTTGTATGATAATGCTATGAAGTTGGGAGTTAAATCTGCATATTATAGTTTTACAAATGAAGACTCTGTGAGGTTATCTAAGTTTCATAAGGTAACTCAGGTAGTCCGTGACAAATCTACTACCTTAGATTTCCTATCAGTGAGCTGTTTTTTCTACCCTATCACCATCTCCCCTTTTCTGGTTGATGTTTTTCCTTTTTACATAACGTGTTGGAATTCTAGATGCAACTTTTAAAAAATAATATTAATCTTAGTATCAAATATGATAAAGATATTTTGATTTATGGACATTCAGGAAGGGAGGCACTTTGGGCTGGCAGGCCATTTTGTGCTCTTCAAATTATCCCTGATTCACCTACAGATGATTCTGGGGCTGCTGATATGTGGGAGTGCCTAAGTGCCTCCCTAGATCCACACAAACTTATATGCTTATGTATTTACAGAAGTCTGTGCAGTTTAAGTTTTGATTTTCCATAGGGAGAATTATAGCTCTTTCAAACATTGAGAGGCTCTATCAAGTTTGCATGGCACAAAATCCACTAAGAACCCTCCCACCCCCTTAGTACAGACTCAAGAACTGAGTGAGCACATCCAGGATGGGGAGAAATAATCGCTTTCAATAGCCTTTAAACCCAAGCCAAGGAGGTAGCTGTGCCACATTTCTTGAAGAAATTTTGTTAATTCATTCATTTATTCATTTCTCTGTTCAAAAAAAAAATTTCTTCCCAACTAATAAGTAACAGGATCCATCAAGAGCAAATATGAAGGTGAAGAGTGAATTTAGATTCACCTACCTTACTTCTTCAAGGGCTTTCTTAAAGCCGTAGTTTCATAGATGAAATACAGTGGAACCTCTGTACGTTGACCACCCAAGGGACTGTAACAAACTGGGCAACATGGGGAGGTGGTCAACTTAAGGAACTAGGCCTGCCGTACTGATACGTACGTGTGGTGGGTGTCTGGCCTATGAAAATTAGGTCAATTGAAGGAGGTGATCAATGTAGGGAGATGGCCAACTATGGAGGTTCTACTGAATTTACTTACTGCATACTTTGACTTTCCTAGAAGAGAAGATGGAATGTGTCTGCAATACCCAGGAAGTTCCTGCAGAGCAGACACAATTCAGTTCTTAAATTCTTCATCTTTGACTTAAACCAACCCTGTCTGAGGCTCTCTGTCAAAGTGTAGCCTCTTAAAGCCTTGTGTTGCTTTTCCCCAATTATTATTTACTTAATAGGCATTTTGCATTGTAAAATCATTGTCATTAGCAAGGAGTTCTGTTGCCAAGGAAACAGAGTGGTGCCTGCACAGTTTATCCTTTACCCAAAATATAATTTCCTAAGTCAAATATCAGCGATGTACTTCACTCTTTCCTCTTTTGTCTTGGAAAATCGTAAAACATTCTATAGGTCTTCTGGATTCTTCTCTCTCCTGTGTCTATTTATTCACAAGATCTCACTTTTAAAATTTTAATCTATTTTTTCAAAGTGATAGATGTATGTCCTTTAAAAGTCAAATTGTACTAAAAATTTGTAACAATGAATAGGAGTTTTCCCACTGTGTCAGTCCTCACCATTACCATCTCTAATTGTTGCTTCCATAGACAACTGTTTTCAATATATTTTGTGGATTATTTTAGTATTTTCCCTCATATTTCTAAATAACAGACTTATATGTTCCTTTATGACTTTTCAGTTTATGTTCTGATCTATTAACTTTCTGTCAAAGGAGGTGCAGAGTTTGTTGTAGTTTCAATTTATTTTCTCATTTTTCTCCCTGATCTTCCTGATATGTTTAGCTCAGGGTTTTTTCCTCTGAGCTAATCTGTCTAAAGTAAAGAAGTCTTACTTTAGTCTTACTTTGTCAGACAGTCTAAAGAAGTCTGTCTTAGTAAAGAAGATGAGGCCAGAGGGGTAGGGGAGTAGGCCCATCGGCATGGTGAGAAGTTTGGGTTTTATCCTAAATGCAGTAGGAATCCATAGATAAATTTAACTAGGAGAGTCACATGTTCTATTTTATGATTTGAAAAACCACTTTGATGACTATAGAAAATGGAGGTGAGAAAAATCAGAAACCCATGAGGAAACTATTACAACAGTCCTGGGGGCACATGATGGTGGTTTTAGCCAGAAAGGTTGCCATGGAATTGTGGAGAAATGGTCAGATACGGGCCCTGTCATCAAGAAAGAACCAGTAGAATGTTATGATGGATTCATGGTCAGGGTTTAGGAAGAGAGGAGAGAGGAATGAAGGATAAACCTCCTTCAGGTTTTGGCTGAAGAACCTGGATGGGTGGTAGAACCAACTGTTGAAGTGCCCAAGATTGGGGGTGGGTGCATGCAGCTTACTGAGCAGGGGATGGGGCAATAACCAAGAATTTTGTTTTAATAGAGTAAATTTAAGATGACTATTGATTTCCAAGAGGAGATATCATGTACATAGTTGAAGAAAGTACCAAGGAACTTGTGATGATGTCTGGGTCAGGATGCATAAATGTGAGTGCTGTTGTCATCCAGGTGATCCTCGAAGCCATGAGATCCCAGGTGAGGTCACACAGGGACGTAATGAAACAGAGAAGACTGGTGGCTTTGGAAATATGAATGAAAAGACTTGAAGAAGTGCTACATTAGAGCCCAGGAGGCAGTGAGAATCTTCAGTAGAGTGACTTGGCTTTGCCAGAGAAGTCTAGAAGGGGCCCCTGAGGTCTGAAGGATGAGAGTTAACTTCGACTATGTGAGAAGTTGGGGAAGGAGAAGAGTATTTTAGGAAGAGGAAAGAGGATATGAGGAAATTCAGAGATAGCATGACAAATGAAAAAAGGTCAGAGGATATCGGAAAGTGGTAAGGCCTGGTGGAGAAAGCTGAGGAGTCTTCAGGAACCCCAGCTTTGTGAGATATGCTGATCTTAGTTGTCTATTTTAAATGCAATGAGATGCTACTGAGAAGTTTTCAAAAGAGTTATGTGGCTTTGAAATATCAGGTGGATAATACATGAAGAACAGACAGTAGATGGATAAACGTGGCTCAGGAGAGACAAATTAGGAGGCTTTTGCAATGTTTCAGGTGAGAAATGTTATTCTAAGCATTTGGGTCAGTGAGGGAATTATGCCGCAGAAGCCTTTCATACAACAAAGAAGCAGGTTCACAAATAGCAATGAAAGTGTTTTATCTTTGGCAATGAGCACAGTCTTTGCATTTGACAATATCTCATGTTAATTTATTCTGTTGACTAATTGCTCTTTGAAGAAATTGAACTCATTCACCATTAGGTTTGACATGTTAAATTAATCAGATCTCTTAAAAGGCTTCCAACTTCTGGAAGCTTCAGACAGTTCAAAATTGCATCCACATTTATCACCACTGTTTTTGACATGATATGCAAAGAAAAATAGCCTCATTCATGCTATCTACTTTTTGAGGCATGTGGCATTTACTGTGTTACAAATGATTTTCCTGTTTTTCAAGATAAACTGATTGCCTTAAACTTGAATTTATCATCAATCTATTATTTAACAATAGGATCCCCTTAAAATATAGTATTTAAAAAATTTAAATATGTGATATATTGCTTTATAATTTATTTTTTAAATTTTTAAAATTAAGTCATTTGTACATAGATCATGAATACATTTATGCCATTGTGAGATTCAATGTGTTGATTATTTGTACAAATTGGAGTGCTTACATCCTACTAATCAACAAAGCCTTCACCTCATTTACCCAATTACAGTGTTAAGATATTTGTGTTCTACTCCTGATAGATCCAACTTGTATTTGCAATATGCTCCACAGGTGTGGTTCCACAATTTGTTTAATTTCTTATCACATCATTTCTGATTTTGATATATGCTTTCCAAAAAGATTTTCTCTTCTTTATCATGAGGTATTTGTCTCTGACACATTTTCCATTACACCACCATTTTATGGTAATGGAACTCAACTTGAAGTATTCATTTTTGGCTTGGAGCAAAATGAGATCCTTTTGCTGAGCTGTTGTGTTAAGAATCCTTGTTGTACTGGTTCTAGCTCTTCACAACCCTAATGATGTTCTTAATTGATCTTTTTCTCACATCCTACTCATCTTTCCACATTTCTAACTGGTCCTAAATTGTTCTTCCCCAAATCTCACTTTTATGAGTTTCTAAGCTCTTCCCTTTTATTTTAATATCTCACTCAAATGTAGTTTATTATTCTGTATTTAAAGACATGTTTCTTATTTTAGGAGATGCAGATACCTAAAAATAACTTTTGCAAAACTTACAAATAAATAGACTGAACTTTTAAGGGGATATTTTTAGTCTTGTGCCAAGATGTAAGTACTTCTTGGTCTGCAATTTGTAAAATCTCAAATTGAACAAGTGCTCTGGAGGTCTCCAGATTGTTGAGAAAGTGTTTTACTTGCTTTGAATAGGGTTGCATTTGTGCTCCCCCTCTGTTTTTACTTTTCCAAAGTACTTGACTTATTTCTTTGTGCTTATCTCACATACATACTGCCACTGTTCTGCTGACTCCTGCTAAGAGAATTATAGTTACATCTTTTTTCTTCTCCATTGAGCATTTTAATGAAGAGATTATATTCATTCTTCTCAACAACTTTCCCTTTACCCCAGCTTTGGTAGCTCATGTCTTGTATTTTATTGCTCTTGAATGTTGATCACCCTTTAAATGTGCTAGATTATTAAGCATCATTCATTCTGTTGGCCTGCCCACAGACACTCAGCCTCACTATATGGCTGGCACTGTGTTAATATACTAAAATCTAGGGTATGATTGAGACATGCCCACAAGGAAACCCACAAGGAAAGGTCATGTTTGAGTCTGGACTCAAAAGGAAGACTGAAGCTGTGCTGAGGTGGAATCTACCCACTTAAAAGGATGAGCATGGAGAAAGTATTAAGGATTTTCTGTGATGTCTACAAGGGGTTTTTGCATTATTAAGTACTTACTGGGAGCTGACATTATTCAGGCCTATTACACTCATTAATCTCCAAAGCAATCACGAGAGAGAAAACATTTTTATCCCTGTTTCATTAATGAGAAAATCAGAACCCAGAAAATTTAGAACATGTCCAATAAAACACAGCTAATAATTAAATTGCAAACATGTTTTATTCTTATATTATGAATATTTTCAAACCAGAAGTTAGTTACTATCACCTGTCTTCATCAGTTATACATCTTGCCATTCTTCATCTATTAGAACTCTCTCTCTTTTTTTTTTTGGAGAGGGGGGAAGGGAAGTATTTTAAACAAATCCAAATGCCATAACACTTAATCTGTATGTATTTATGCTTATATGCATCTGTAATAGATGAGAACGCTTGAAAAATGTAAGGACAATATCATTGTCACAACAAACAAAATTAATAATTTCTCTCAAAAATTACTTAATAGGAGGGGCAAAGCAAGATGTCAGACTAAAAAGATCTCCTTACTAGTCACTCATGGCAAGACAGGGGAAAGAGAATTCCAGCCACCTCTGGCTGGGGGAACTTACCCAGGGACATCATTCTGGGTCACAATGAAGCAGTGGTTGACTCCAGAAGCCAGCGAGGAGGTGTGGAACTGAGAAAAACCAGCATAGAAGGTGAATATTTGGGTAAGGTAGGGACCGGCTGGCCAGCCCACCTGTGGAAGAATGGGGACAGGAAAGAGCTGTCCTATAGTTTTTGATTTTGGACTAAACTGCTCTCTGGAGCTGCCACTCAAGTGAGTGGACTCAAACAGCATTCAGTGGCTGGAATAAATACTGGGCAGTGTGGAGCTCTCATCAGTTTGCCTATTAGCTAAGCATGACCATTGTGGGAAGACCATGTGGGAGGAACCATCTGCAAGATCCTAGTGCACAACTGACACTGGCATTCCTGCTGAGCTTGGGAAACCATACTTGGGGTGAGCTGAACATCCTCTGCAGCCCCATAAGGCCAGTTTGTTGTCAGGGGATATTGTTTGATGTGCCTCATAAGGAATATGGCAATAGCTTTAGGACCCCAATCCTGTGGAGACTGAATGCTAATGAAATGACCAGGCCCCAATTGAGGGCAAACAAGTCCAGAAGACAGGACTAGCTCGCCTCTGCAATGAGAGAATGGCTTTTGGCCCCTGTCTTATGCAGCAGAATCAGTGTGTATGTTCTTCCTCTCCTAACACCATAGCACCATCTGGTGTCCAGGCTATACACACACAAACACACACACACACACAAACACACACATATTTCCTTTAGTTTTTGCCCCTTTTGCAAATTTGTTCCTTAGTTTTTTCTTTTTCCTTTTTTTCTTTTTCTTTCTTTTTTTTTTTTTTTGATTATGTTTTTGTTTGTTTGGTTGTATTTTTATTTTTCATATTTACTTTCTTTAATAGCAGGGATTCCTCCATATTTATTATGGTTTTTCAGCCCCCTTTATTCTTTCTTTATTTTTTATTTCTCCCCCTTTCTTCTCCCTTTTGATAGAGATTTTTCGATAAATTTCTCATACAACAGCTAAGATAGCCCTTTCTTCTGTTTTTATCTTATATAATGGTATTTTAAATTTTCTTTATCTATTTTTATGTTTAGTTTTTTCTTTTCCTTGAGTATTGGGAATGGTCACAGTACTGGTCTGGCTCAAGGAGGTCACATGCTCACAGTCTAGGGTGTCCTTATAGCTTTGGCCTTTGGAAAGATGGTATTAATAGGTCTTTCGCTCTTCGCAGATGATATGATTGTATATCTGGAAAACACTAGGGACTCTACTACAAAACTCTTAGAAGTGATCAAGAAACATAGCAGCATCTCAGGTTACAAAATCAACATCCATAAATCGGTAGCCTTTATATATACCAACAATAGTCAAGTTGAAAAATCAGTTAAGGACTCTATCCAATTCATAGTAGTGCCAAAGAAGATGAAATATTTGGGAGTTTATCTAACAAAGGACGTGAAAGATCTATATAAAGAGAACTATGAAACTCTAAGAAAAGAGATAGCTGAGAATTTTAACAAATGGAAAAGCATACCATGCTCATGGCTGGGAAGAATCAACATTGTTAAAATGTCCATACTACCCAAAGCAATATATAATTTCAACACAATCCCCATTAAAGCTCCATTGTCATACTTTAAAAAGCTAGAAAAAGCAATACTTCATTTTATATGGAATCAGAAAAAAACTCAAAGAGCTGAGACATTACTCCAAAATTAATAAAAAGCAGGAGGTATTACACTTCCAGATCTCAGACTTTACTACAAATCGATAGTGATCAAAACAGCATGGTATTGGCACAAAAACAGAGAATTAGATTTCTGGAGCAGAATAGAGAACCAGGAAATGAATCCACTTACTTACCGTTATTTAATCTTTGACAAGCCAATTAAAAACATTCAATGGGGAAAATATTCCCTATTTAACAAATGGTGCTGGGTGAACTGCCTGGCAACCTGTTGAAGACTGAAACTGTACCCATACCTCTCACCATTAACCAAGATAGACTCTCAGTGGATCAAAGGTTTAAACTTAAGACATGAAACTATAAAAATACTAGAAGAGAGTGCAGGGAAAACCCTTGAAGAAATTGGGCTGGGCAAGTTTTTTATGAGATGGATCCCCCGGGCAATTGAAGCAGCTTCAAAAATACACTATTGGGACTTGATCAAACTAAAAAGCTTCTACACAGCCAGGAACATAGTAAGTAGAGCAAACAAACAGCCCTCAGAATGGGAGAAGATATTTGCAGTTTATGTCTCCGACAAAGGCTTAATAACTAGAATCCACAGAGAACTCAAATGCATTAGCAGGAAAAGAACAAGGGATCCCATCGCAGGCTAGGCAAGGGACTTGAAGAGAAACTTCTCTGAAGAAGACAAGTGTGCAGCCTTCAGACATATGAAAAAATGCTCATCGTCTTTAATCATCAGAGAAATGCAAATCAAAACTACCTTGAGATATCATCTAACTCCAGTGAGACTAGCCTATATCACAAAATCCCAAAACCAAAGATGTTGGCATGGATGTGGAGAAAAGGGAACACTTTTGCACTGCTGGTGGGAATGCAAATTAATACATTCCTTTTGGAAAGATATATGGAGAACACTTAGAGATCTAAAAATAGACCTGCCATTCAATCCTGTAATTCCTCTAC
>CAUYPK010031401.1:0-22706 GCA_963574355.1 Loris lydekkerianus
TTCATGTTTACATGGATGGAGCTGGAACATATTCTCCTTAGCAAAGTATCCCAGGAATGGAAGAAAAAGTATCCAATGTACTCAGCCCTACTATGAAGCTAAACTATAGCTTTCACACGAAGGCTATAACCCAACTATACCACAAGGCTATGAGGAAAGGACCGAGGAAGGGGAAGGGAGGGGGAAGGTTTGGGTGGAGGGAGGGTGATGGGTTGGGCCACATCTATGGTGCATATTTTTATCTATAATAAAAAAAAAATAAAAAAGAAAATAAAATTATAAAAAAAAAAAGATTAAAAAAAATAAAATAAACTGTAAAAAAAAAAAAATGTGAAGTTCTACAGAGGAAACACATCAATATATCATGACAAAAACTCCCTGTATTTTTAAGAAGACCTCTTCCCAGAAGGAGAAGAATGACTATGTCGTTGACATCTTAGAGGTGTATTCCAGGCTGACCGCTGTCACTTCTGAACTGTTTACAGGGGCTTCTAGTGTTTTCAGGGATGATTTTTGAAGAGAGAGGTGATAGGGATCTCAGAGAAGCTGTCTCTACCCCATCCCACCCCCATCTGGCAGAAGGCCATCCAAGACAGATGGATAGTATGCTTTAGGGGTGTTCTTTTTTCTTTTCTGTCACACTTCAGAAGAAAAAGAGTTGTCTTGGGCTCAAGACAAACACAAACACTAATGAAAGCTGATGAGCAAAGAAAATAAAACAGGTCTGTACATACTTTTAGCGATACCTGACACCACAGATAAGCAAAACAGTCCTCAAATAATCTGCATGTGGCCACAGGCTGCAGGTTGGACACCCCTGCTAGCTGATCCCAACCACTTCCAGTTCCTCCTGTCCTGAAGAGGTTTCAGCCTTCAAGTCCCTCCGCGCACCTTCTGCTCATTCTTCATCTTCCTGTGCGTTTCTTCTTCTGGGAGCCTGCAGCACTGACTGCACTCCTGTGGGCCACCTCCAAACCCAGTTCAAACATATATGATTATACATGTCATATTACATCATATTTTTTTTGTGTGTTTCTCCCATAGATGTCTGTGAGCTTCTCAAGGACAAGAACTATTCTTGCACCCAACACCCTGATTTTACCAGGTGCTCCTCAGATGTTCTGTGATGTCCTGACATCAGCCATTTCAGGCATTATTCTATTTGGCTACAGTGTTTTGAGAGGAGCTCAATTATAAGTTGGGGCAACCTGAAGAGTTGACAGTCAGGAGACTTGGTCTTTCAAAATGTGCAGAGCCATTTATTATCCCAAATAACCTTATCCCCTTGAGGTATAATATGGTTTCATAAAAATCTCTACATTTCTGTCTGGTTCTAACACTGTAGGATTCTGTAATTAGGAAAGACATGATTTAAAACAGGATTTAAAGACATGATTTGAAAGTTCTAGAGTCATAGCAGAGAGGCTACAATTGTGTACAAAAATATTTTATGTACATATATGTCTTTTATCTGGAGAGTTGGCCCATATCTTTCATAGAGAGAATCTATGATCTCAAAAGATTAAATACCACCAAATAAGAATCATTGACCAAAAAAGAATCATCGACCAAAATGGTGATCTTTGCTCACTCTCTCCTGGGATCAATAGGAGTTAACACCTTCTTGCATTCCTCAGGAGAGTGGTTTATACACGTAATTCAGCAGATATAAAGCTTCCCCTGCCCCACTCTTTGTTAGGGCACATCTGTAGGTCTTGGTGTGCAATTTAAAATGAGACTTGCATCTTAAGAGGCTTTTGGACATTTCCCATTTGTGCTGCATTAACTTCCCCCTCAAGTTCCAAATATAAGGAAGGGTGAGTGTGTGGTCAGAACTCTTGTCAGCTCAACTTATCTACTTTTCCCCACGTTAAAAAAGAAATTGATATTATCAGAGTTGACACTAGTCTTCTTTAGGGTGGGTACCAGGGCTCCTCTGGGAAAGTGAGCACACAGATCCCCCAGGTTCTGCTGAGTGATCCACCCTGAACCCAGGAGGTAACACCAGAAATCCTGCATGTGAAGCATGATCACTGAAAACTTCTGCCACTGTGATCTGGGTCTGCAAATTGCCACGAGGCTTTTCCTCTTCAGTCAGTGGGAGATGCCACTTGCAAAGTGAATTGTGGCTAGTTGATGTCATGGGTGGGTGACCTGGGCAATCATTGAGGTCCTGTGGTTAGAAAGGCCTAGTGCTTTGTTAAATGCTCTGCTGTTGTTGTCTTAAGATTCTAAATAATATTTGAACAAAGGACTCCATATTTTTACTTTACACCCAGACCTGCAAATTATGTTACCTACCATGGGTGACTGCGTACAGCTGTAGTAGCACATGTAATGGAAGGAGCATGGTCTTTGGACTTGACAGTTGGCGTTCAAATCCCAGTTCTCTAATTTCCTAGCTCTGTGAGTTTGGCCAAGTTACTTAACTTCACTGGGCTTCAGTGTGTTCATATATAAAAAATGGTGATCCTGGTGATTATAGTACCTAACTTTTATAGTTGTTGAGACAATTATACGACATGTGATTTAGTAATTTGTTAGTGGTTGATGATGACAACAATGATTTGAAAATAGTCGAAGAATAAAACAATCATAGGAAAAGAAAGAATGAAACATGTCCATTAGTGAAAGCAGATCAAAACAAAATGAACAAATGACAAAGTCACATACATAGACTTTTTTTAGGGCAGGGAAAAGATAAGCGCCTAGGCCTCACTTTCACCTTTGTCCTTCCATAGTACTTTACACATAATGCCGTTATAGCATTTTAAAAAATGTTATATTATTTTTTCTTATGACTCATCATTTCCCCCATTGAACTGGGAGACATTTTGAGACTAGGTACTGTGTCTATCCTTTAAAAAACATTTTGAGTTCCTAGCACAAGGCCCACCACAAAGTAGATGCTTACTAAGTATTTGTTGAAAGAATAAACTAGTTTATTATTTCATAGTTGAGAAAACTGAGGCCTAGAGAAGTTAGGTGACTTTAATTAAGGTTACAAAAAATTGCCCTTGGCAAAGCCAAGATGGGTGTCCTCCCCCTATTTGTTTCAAAGGGGTTAGTTATTGCCTGGGGACCTGCCCTTGGAACTATTAAACATAGTGTTTATTGCTTGCTGAATTGCAGTCATCAGACAATTTAGAAGATGTTTAAGCTTTTTATATATGTATATATTTATGTGTTTCAAGTCAAAAACTAGAAGGGAAGAATGGTCACTGGAGCTAGAATATACTTGTGGTTGTCACAACGAACTTCTGGAAAAAGCAATCCATCAGTTAACCTTTGCTGAGCACACAATCCTCCTGCAGATTCAGTTTCCTTTTCTCCTTCCCAAATCCTCCCATTCATGAGATTATCTGCTGTGATGTGGATGTCAGTGGATGTGATTGATTACTCACCACTATCTTCGAGACCTGGGAGTGACCTTCTGAATGCATTTGTAAGGAACCAGCTTGAAAAAAAAAAAAAGAAAAGTGAAGGCATCCTGTAGTTGGCCTGAGATAAGGGGACCTCCCAAGTCTTTTTTCATTAGCCTGGCAAAACAATCCAAACAATAAAAAATCCATAAGAAAATGTTCTATTTTCAGGAGACTACAGGACACTTCTCCTTTTAGCCATCTAGTCACACGATACCAGCCCCATGTAAGACAGACAAATGTTTTTTTGGGTGAAAGAACAAGAAGATGGGAGGATAAAGTAAAGAGATTAACAGAGAAAGGGAGGTGGGAGGAATGAAGAGTGAGGAGAGGCGGAATGCAGAAAAATTTAAGGAAAAAAAATCAAAGACATGGAGAGAGACAATATATTTAGAAAGAGATGTGGAAGTAATAATTTACCTGAATGATTCTAGAAGCTAAGACAAATCATCAGAATCAATCAAAGTCAGCTTGTTGTGCTTAGCTAGTGCAATAATAGGTATTATGCTCAGAAAGAAGCAGCGGGGTGCAGTGAAATGATACAGTCTGTGTTTTGGCTCTGATGATAATTTGCCAGCATGTGCTTGTTACTTCAAGTCCCAGGCCTCAGTTTTCCCATCCACAAGTGGGGGAAGTAAATGAAAGGGGACATATGAAAGTAATTTGAAAAATGGAGTGTGACACAAGTAAACACAGTCTCGAATTTACACTCAAGCTGGATCTATTCCCCTTAAATCAAAACAGGCTTTGACACACCTCTAGCTTTTCCTTTTATGAACTCAGTAAAATTTTCTACCTTGTGTTTTTAAAATAAACAAATACATACATAATCCAGTGATCTAGTTACATCCTTAGGCTAAGGTGGACTAGGTCCAAATCATGGATACAGTGCTGAAATCAAAATATAAAAAGAAACAAAGGCACACGGTTTACCCACCTTTGTTCAACAAGTTTGTTACTGTGGAGTAGGGAGGACGGGTTTGGAATAAGATCTGGTTCAGATTCCAGTCCCGCCAGTCAATGTGGTGTGTGACCTGGGGCAAGTTTTTCAGCCTCACTAAACTTCACTCTTTCCACTTGAAATACGAATGCACCTCCCTCCCTAGGTCATTACCACAAGGCATCTGGGCAAGAGCTCAGCTGGCTCTTGGCATCTGCCGATGTTGATCCTTGCTGTATCCTCAGCACTAGAACACAGTGATGGGAAATACACGGTACTTCTCTTTTCTATCCTTCTTGCCCTATTCACACTCCCAGTCATTCAGGTGTCTTCCCATTGCCACCAAAGTAAAGCCCATATTTTGAGTGTCTGAAATACTGCTTGAGAGAATTTCTGTGAAGGCTTCAGATAGCAAATGAAATCACTGTCTTGGATGCCAGCAATGAAAACAGACACTACAGAACTTAAATAGAAGGGCATTTACTGGAGAGCAATCGGAGAGTAGAGAGAATTAAGCATGGAAATGGGTGGAAATTAAGGGAGAGACAGAGGGTGCAGCCAAAGGAACCACAGCAATGGTGCCTTGGCAAGAGAGCTTGGTCACGTGCCAGTGAGGCTGTTTTTGAAAAGAGGACTTTCAGCTGTCTCCATGAATTGCCACCCATCACTTCCCTGGTCTGAAATTGCTCCCCTGAGCGTCACAGTCCAAGGGAAGGCCACCTGATGGACTGAGCCCAAGTTAGTTGCTGGTCCTGGGGCAGGGGTATGTGGTGAGTGTGACCCTGTCCACCTTTGCGTGTGGAACATGTGTCCTACCGCACATCAAGAGAAGCCACAATAGAGATCAACTCTTAGAAAGTGAGAGAGACCGGATGACAGACACCATATAATAAAAATACAACAAATGTCCATTGCAGCCCAGAGGAGGATCTTCAAGGAGGTCACAGAATCCTGCTCATGTGAGGATGTCTCCTATTTACGGACAAAGTGCCAGGGCATCGTGTCCACAGGTGTGGATAGGGAGGGTCCAGCTGTTTCTGCTCAAAGAGGTTTTTTTCTTTTTTTGCTGTTTTTGGCCGGAGCCGGGTTTGAACTTACCACCTTCGGTATAAGGGTGGGGCCGGCGCCCTACTCCTTTGAGCCATAGGTGCTCTAAGTGGTTTTGAGAAATCAAAATCAACATTAAATTATAGCAAATAATTAGAGATTTATTAACATCGGGAAAAAAAGGCATAAAAAAAAGTCGTGCTCAGTTAAATGGCGAGTGAACAGCTGTTGAGATGGCTTTTGACTGATTTCTAGGCAGCCATTTCTCCAGACCTTGTCTGTCCTCCAAGGCAAATCCTTGCCAGCAGCCTGTGTGTATTTCCCACATGCTCAGCTCCAGCAGACTCTCCTGAATGCTGGGTGGCCATGTCACCGATCATTATGGCTCCTGCCTCAGGAACAGACAATCTGCTTCCTTTTTGCTATATCCTTCAAACCCTAATTATTCAGAAAAATAAATTCAAGACTCAAGTTCAGCAGCTGAATGCATTTTTTGTGTGGGAAAGCCCAATTTTCAATAGAAATCCAGGCAAAGGCAAAGGCAGCTCCAGCCCCTCCTTCCCTTTTGCCCCAAGGTCAAGTATTCTGATGAATCTTAGCAGTCCTTGGACCCATTTCCTGCCAAACTGTGACAAACCAACAAGAAGATCATGATTAATCACTCCCAAAACCTTCATTGCAAACAAATGAGAATGCATCGGGTGATTATGGAGGTCTTCATCACCTCCAAAATGTCATATAGGTTAGGTTACACCAAGTCTTCTCTTTTGCACAGGACTTCATAGTTGACATAGCCATATGGTTTGCATGGAGCTTTAGAGCTTGCCCTCTTATTCATAGTACACAATATTTTATCTGATCCCAAATCAGAGGCCTGCAGGCTACCATCACCTGTCCCTTGGATTATTGCAATCACCTCCTGTCTTCCTCAATGTCTGATTTGTTTTTTTAAATTAAAGTATACTTAACAGACAACAAAAAGCACATGTCCAGTTGTTATGAGTTTTGACAATTGTGTACACTGTGTAACTGTCGTGTGCCATAAGATATAAAACATTCCCATCACCCCAAGACATTCCTTCATTTTTCTTTCCAGTCAATGTCTTTTTCTTCAGGAAACTACTTTCTGATTTTTATTGCTATAGATTACTTTTCAGTAAATGGATTTCATTTCATGTCAATGGAATCATTGAATGTATACATATCTGTGCCTGTTTTTCATGGGTTTAAAAGTCATCCATGTTGTGTATATCCGGAATTCCTTCCATTTTATTGCTGAGTAGCAGTCTGTTGTATCAATACACTACCATTTGCTTAACAAGTCATCTTTTGATAGAAATTTGGTGTTCTTTTCAGCATTTTTTGGGGGGGATACTATGAATATAGTGCTATAAAAATTCTTAAACAAACATTTTGGTGAACATATGTTTTCATTTAACTTGGATAAATACCTAAGAATGAAATTGCTAGGTCATAGGGTAGGTGTATGTTTAACTTTATAAGAAACTGCCAAACAGTTCTCCAAGTGGGTTGTCAGATGTACGAGATGTTAGCGTTCACTCTTGTTTCCTCCCGTCATCTCGCCTCACAGGCTCCAGAGCAAGCTATTGAAAACATAACCTTGATGCCATCACTTTCCTGCTAAAACCCCAACAGCGGCTTCTCACCCCCCTCAGGGTAATGTCCAGACATTTTTAACACAGCCTGCACAATCCGGCCCTTCATCTCGTCTTCAGCTAGTGCTCCCTGCATCTCCCTGCGTTCCAGCCAAACTGGGTGTGTACCTGTTCCTTCAATGAGAAGCGCTTCCCTGCTCAGGGCTGTTGTACATGGCGTCAAGACAGCCCTTCTTCTCTCGCTTGTTCCTTCCATTGGAAAGTCAACAGAAAGCAAGCAGGCGGGGGAGAGGTGAATTCACACCCAACACACGCAACACGCACTCCCCCGGTGAGGGGCACACTTATACTTCAACTCAAACTGTACAAAAGCAATTCATGTAACCAACACATTTGCACTCCCTCATATTCTGAAAGTAAAGAAATAAACAAACAAATAAATAAATATAAAAGTCGGGGACACCCCCAGGCTCTGCAGAAGAAGTTAGATTCCCTGTTGCCTGTTTCTGTAGGATCCTGGGCTTCCTAACAGGCAAGGCACTACCATCATTTTGAAAATTATATGAATTTATTTCAAATTTGGAACAGGTTAAACATTCCTATGGTTCAAAAATTCTCAAAACATACTGTCAAAAGTTTTATTCCCCCAGCTCTATTTCTCACCCCGCATGAAAAAAAAAATGAACCACTTGATATTCGTTTTTTTCTCTCCAGAGATTTTGTAATGTCTATACAAGATTTTATACATACACATATACATCATATATACATACAAACATATATGCACACACCATATTATCACTATTACTGTTATTATCTATTCTAATAGATAATATTAGATTCTAATAGAGAACACTATTACTAATGTTATTATCACTATTACTAATGTTATTATCTATTATCTGTATTCTGTTACATTAGCATCTGTTAGAATATAAATAATACAATTTCTAATACTCTGAGTATTACTATACTATTATTAGTATTGCTAAATTAATGTATGTAAGGTGCACACTGTTCTGCACCTTGCTTTTTTCATTCACTGATATGTCTTGGTGATTTTCCATTTTAGAGCTTAGAGAACTTCCTCATTCTTTGCCACTGAGCCTTAGTATTCCCCTTTATGGATGATCCAGGCCCATACTGACAGCCAGTTAAGTTGTTTTTATTTATTTATTTATTTTTTGAGTCAGTGTCTCATTACATCGCCCTTGGTAGAGTGCAATGACATCACAACTCACAGCAACCTCAAATTCTTAGTCTTAAGCGATTCTCTTGCCTCAGCTTCCCAAGTAGCTGGATCTACACATGCCCACCACAATGCCTGGCTATTTTTTTGTTGCAGTTGTCATTATTGTTTAGCTGGCCCAGGCTGGGTTCAAACCCACCACCTTCAGTGCATGTGGCTGGCGCTGTAACCACTGTACTACAGTCGAGTTGTTTTTAATCTTTTTCTATTATAAACTGTTGCAATGATAACAATCATGTATATGTTGCTTCTTGTGAGTATATGAGAACATTTGAGGGATAATTTTCTAGAAACCAAATTGTTGGTACAGATTGAATAGGAATTGTTATTTGAACAAATTTTAGCAAATTACCTTCCAAAGGGTTGTACCACTTTATATTCCCACCTGCAATATATAAGTATGCCAGTTTCTTCCTGGCCTCACCGGTATGTGTTGCAGAAACTTTGGATGTTTGGCAACCTGAGAGCAGAAAAATATTATCCCTGCATGGTTAGTTTTAGTTTGCATTTGTCACATTAGAAGCTAAGCCTTCCTTTTCCTTTCCTCACTTCTGAACCAGTTAAGGGATGAACCAGGAATGCCGGATCATGGCAGAGGAAGAGCAACACAACAGCTTCTTGTGGATAAACTGTCAGTGTGGTGGGGGGAACCCCTCCCAATGAGACAGACCTTTCATAGGCTACCGTAAATAGCTGGAAGGTACCCTGGGGAGGATGGAGAGAGATGGTTAGCTTTTTAATGGCTTCCAAAGAAGAAAGGGGATCCCTTTCCCTACATTCATCAGTCAAAATCCAGGAGTGCTGTAGATGGAAACAGGAGGTTCACCCTAACACAGAGATGCACTGAGAAGTGGGGTCAAAAGACGGCCCTCCCCAGAGACGCAGCTCCCCGTGGGTTCAGTCTGCTGCTTCTCGTCTCTGAGACCACAGCGTGCTGCTTACCCCAAATTCTCTCAGATACCCCACATTCTTTATAATTACGGGTTCCTCTTCACTGCAACTCTTTTGTGGGGGTCTTGCTACTGCCAACCAACATCTCTTTATTAAGACCCTAAGTCACACATTTTTGGGTGAGGTTTCAGCTGATAGATGCATGTAAGACAGTTAGCACAGTGGACTCAATATGTATTTAGTTTTATTTTTTTTGTTTTTATGAGACAAGTGGGGGAGCAAGCTCACAACCTTTGAAATTTCTACTTGGAGGTCAAACAGTCATAAAAAATAGTGTATTTGCTAAGAAAACATTGCTGAAGACATGTCTATCATGGGCTAAAGAGACAGTGTGTGTTAGTGGCTGAGCCAGATGTACTTGGATAGTAACTCAGGCTCCAGCTGCTACTAGCCAGGGAGTCTTACAAAAGACATCACCTCTGTAAGTCGAATTTTCTCAGCCGTAAAAGAAAAACCTAATTTGAGAGGTTGTTGTAAGCGCTGCGTGTTCTCCTGGCACAAAGTGAGTGCTTAGTTAGTAAGCACTTACTTAGATAGTAAGTGATAGTTACTGTGATATTTTCAGCACCTCAGGAAAGGTGAGAAATACTTCCCTTTCGGATAATGAGAGCTACATGCCTGGTTACCTTGCCCTTTTGCCTTGATTTCCAGGAAGTTCAGAAGCAAATTTAAAATTTACTGATGGCAATCCTATTCCTACAAAGGTCGGCACATTTGTAAACCCTTTTTCTTGGTTCTTGATTTTCTACTTCTGAAGCTTGTCAGCCAATAAGAAGAAGCTTATCAAACAGAACAGCCCAGGGCATATATGTGTGTGCATACAAGTACACTTACTCTAGTTAAACAGTTATTTTTCAAGGCAATTGTCACTTGGGTAATTCCTTGCCAAGAGAAAATGTAAATTACTTTTCAGTGCAGTATCCAGGGGCTCTCACTGTAAACTAATCCGAGGGAAATTTAATCTGGGTCTGCACAACAGAAACTGGGCAGCCAGCCAGCCAGAAACTTTTGTTTTGTGTTTTAAGAGAAATGCAACTTGGTCCTTGTCAAACAATGCCTGTGGCACTTAAGCACAGCCCCAGTGGGCCAAAGAAAGGCTGACCCTAGGAAAGAACCAGGTAGTTTGGTGGGTCGTGCTGAAAAAGAGCCTTAAAAGGGTCAACTCCTCTGGGTGAATTAAGGGTTTCAGAAAATGTCCAGGAATGAAACACTGAAGTCTCGGCATCCAGGAGGTTGATTTTAAAAGTGTCACAAAACAGAAGCTGTCAATAGTAGGGCTGGGGAGGTAGGGAGAGGGAGGGAAGCTACAGGGATGAGCGGAGCCAGATCACAGAGGGAAGGAAGTGTGAACCTTTCCCTGGGGCCTGGGGGAGCCCTTGGATGATGGTCCTTCCTACTCTTCAACTCAACATTGATTGCAGGAGTCAGGAGCTTTCTTATCATAATCACTATAACAACTCTTAGTGTTCAGTTTTATTACTTTACTTTTCCAGTGGAGTAAACCAAGACTTGGAGAGTAATCAAATTGCCTGGGATTACATGGCTATGTGGAGCTCAGACCTGAACCCAGGTCCAAGAGACTTCAAGCCCAGTTTGCATTTTCTAGTTTGGCTCCCAGGCAACGGTAGTATCTTCTTTAATTCATCTTTGTTTTTCTTTCCTATTTTTCACTTTTTGGTCACAGCTTTCTAAAACTTAGTAGTGTTTAGTGGTTTGAAAAAGTTAAACATGACCCCTCACCTTGATGGGTTTTTTTGGGGGGCCAGCAAGCCCTAGAAATGGCTGTAGGAGCTGCTAACGAAACGCACTTGGAGGCCCTGTGCTCCCCTCTGAACACATTCCCTTTTCTTTCCCAGCCTATGGGAGAGGAATTTTGCCCATGGGAGCTGTCTCAGGTGCCTGCTGCTCTCTCGACCTTTCCGCACCTCCCAAACGCATTCCTGCATCTAAATCAGAACTGGTCAATGTTTCACTCCCTTTGCCCTCCTCCCAGCCACATCATCTGGAGCTGGTGAGTCATTAACCACCAGCAGCCCCTGCTTTTCTGACTCTCCGTCTTCTTTCCTTAGGAGCCTCCCATCACTTTACAGTTGGTGTCAATGATCTACCAAACCCGACAGGCACATGGCTTCCTCTCCAGTCTTCAAGGAGCCTCTCATATACCCTTTTACAGTGATTCTTATGATACATGATTGTTCTAAAGAAAATATGAACCACGGATAACTGAGCCACCTTGACTCTTGCATCATGTTTTCTGTTGGGGATTCTTACAAAGAACCAGAGAAGAGGCCAAGGATTCTCGTCAAGCTCTGCTATTAATATTTACTAGCCAGGTGACCTTAGCTAAGTCTCTTAACTTCTGTGGGTCCTCTCTTTTTCATTTATAAAATGAGGAGAATCATTCTTCCCCTCTTATGTTTATTGTACAGACTAAGCGATAATATATGTAAAAGTGGCCCATAGTAGCAACTTAATCAATATTTTAACTTAACAAACTGTAGCCTAAAGTTTATAGGGTCATAGAATGCTGGAGCTGGAAAATGCCTTGTAGAGCTTGTATATCTTTTACAAGAGAGAAAGCCCAGAGGAAAAAGTCTGGAATATTGTTATTCAATGACTTTTCAGCCAGTTATTGATCTATAGTCCAGTTCTGCTCTGTTCATTAGAAATAAAATGTAAAAGCCACACACTTAATCTAAAATTTCCTAGTAATCACATTAAAAAAGTAGAAGAGAAACTGGTCAAATTAACTTGAATGATATTTAACCCAATATATGCAATATATTATTATTTTAACACATAATCAATATAAACATTATTAATGAAATATTTTAGTCTTTCCTGGTGGGTGCTAAATCTTCAAAATCTAGTGTGTGTTTTATACTCAGCACAATCAGTTCAGACTAGCTGCATTTCAAGTGCTTGATATGAGTAGGAGCTACAGTGCTAGTTCATTTTAAGCCAGCAAACATTTTGTTCCCTGTTATATGCCAGGTGCTCTGTGGGATGTAGGGATGTGAAAGTGAACACACACACCAGAGGAGCAGGAGGACAGCTCTGGAAACCATAGACCACAATTCAATGCTGGACATCCCTCCTCATCAAGGCTGCTGGATTACTCATCTATATATTTGGTTGAACAAGTTGATGAAAAAATTCTCTAGGAAAAATATCTATGAGTCCAGCACATTTTCTCTCAAATAGAAAAGTATTTATTTTTGCGAGTGCCTACCATCTGCACTTGGCAGGTGTTGTCTGATTTAATCTTCACAGTGACTGTGTGAGGACATTATTTTCCCCCATTTTAAAGAGGAAGAAATAAAGGCTTGGAAGGGTTAAGCAATTGTCTAAAAGACATACAGTTTATCAGAAGTGCAGCTGGGACTCAATCTCAGGCACCAGGCACATTTGACTTGGTCAATGTTGCCCCTTAAAGATGATGGGGAGAGGAATGTTCCTTGGCTATTTCTATTTTTACCTATTTATAAACATTCCTCAAATTTCTTGAATGATATGACTGGAGATTTATTTTATTTTATTTTTTTGGGGGGGGGATTTATTTTAATAATAATAACTTTCCATTCCAGGTGACCAATGGTCCTCCTGCCTAAGGCTTTTGCTGCAAAGGAAAGACAAGAATTTTCCTTTCTTAATCTCTCTCAGTTACTGGGAGCTGCTTTGTGCCTTGGAAGCCTCAAGATGAGCTGGATGAGCCTCAAGATAAGCCTCAAGTTTACCTCCAAGAGGGTTTCCCTTGTTTCTCTGAACTAAAAATGCTGCTCACATCTTCCCTTTGCCGGCCTGCCAAAGGGGTAGGCCAGGTGTGTCTCTCCTTTTCCCACTGCCTGGACCACTTGTTTCCAGCTTCTTCACCTGGACACTTGTGGTGTGTGTCACTAAAAACTATCTACAAAGTGAGACCACTAAGCTCAAATGTGGCCTGCTGCAACTGTAGTATTTCCTGAAAAACATCAACTTTCATGAGGTCCACAGATAAAGAAGTTTATGAACCTGGAATAACCAAGGAGAATGAAATGTTTTAATGAAGATCATCTTCAAGATTTCATGGGGACATTTCCCACTGAGGGAGAGTAGACAATGAGAAGAGGAGAACCAGTCACCAGAAAAGAGTGATACTGTGCATCAAGAAACAATCAAAAATTAGATCACATCCTGAAACACTGAGCATATGACACCTGGTGAGCTTGGCTGGCTGAACATGAACTGGATGACTGAAGAATTTCTTAAAAAAATTGAAGTCGCAGATTTATTCTATTTGAAGTACAGTGATTCGTTTGGTTATATTTCATTCAAAAATCTAGTCAACAAGTAATTTTTGAGTATCCTAGGAACTGTTCTAATCATTAAATGTACAAATGTGAAGAAAGTAAAGATGGGCTGGGTGCGGTGGCTCGCACCTGTAATCCTAGCACCGTGGGAGGCCAAGGCAGGTGGATTGCCAGAGCTCACGAGTTTGAGAGCAACCTGAGCAAAGCAAGACCCCATTTCTAATAATAATAAAAAAAAAAGAAAATAGAAAAACTAGCCAGGCATCAGGGTAAGCACATGTAATTCTAGCTACTCAGAAGGCTAAGGCAAGAGGATTGCTTGAGCCCAGGAATTTGAGGTTGCTGTGAGCTATGACACCACAGCACGAAGTGTGATAGAGTGAGGCTCTGTCTCAGAAAAAAAAAAAAAAAAAGAAAAGAAAAGAAAGTAAAGATGAATTTGTCTACATAGGGCTCTCAGAATAGCAGGGGGCAGATCAGAAAAAAATGTTGAGACCACCCAACCAGAGGTAGCATTTAAGCTGAGCTCTCAATGGTTGAGAAGCTAGGATTTCAGAGGCCATGTTTGGATATATAAATTTAGGTTTCCTAGGTAGAAAGAAGAAAAGAAGACCCAAGACTGAGCACAAAGGAATATTGACAATTAATGTTGGTTGGAGTGGGAGGAGCTGAGAAAGGAGACAAGGAAAGAGCAGGTAGTGAATTGGGGGCATAAATAGGAGAGTGGGTGTCACTGAAGGTAAGAGAGAAACTTGTCTCAAGAAAGAAAGAGTTTCTCACTGGGTCATAAGCCAGGGAGAGGAGAAAGTAATACCATGGGACAATGGCAATGACCACCACCACCACCACCCTGTCGGGTCTTTTGGGTATGGTATCACGGTGGCTTTAGTTTCTCTGCCCAGGCTAGCCATTGAAGGGTAGCAGCCAAATTGGGAGGAGACAAAGTGAAGACAGAGCATGAATTTTGCTTTTAGGGGGAAGTCTGGCCACAATAGGAAGCAAAAAAATGGGGTTTGGAAGGGGATGGCATTGAGTCAGTAGAATTTTAATTTTTGATTTTATGACAGGGCTTCTAGATCAAGTTTATGTGCCCATCCCCACTCTAGTCACTGTTCCTGCAGAATCTCCTCTGGCAAACTCCTGCCCACTCCGTAAGATCCATCTTTAAATGTCCCATCCTCTGTCAAAAATTCTCCCTAGGCCTACTTAGATGGCTGTCCCCAGTCTCCCATACCATTCTGTGTACACAGTGTCTTCCTTAAGGCTTACCTTACTGCATGGTAATGGAAGGCTGTGTCTTTCTTTTTTGTCAGACAAGAACAGAGTCTTGGAGAGCAGAGACTGTGTCATCTTGAGTTTGTATTACTGGCTCAGACAGATGTTTGGAGCATGTCTTTGGGAAGATGCCCGTTAAATATTTAATGAACAAATAGGTGAGAAAATGGATAAACTAACTATGAATTTGGAGGCAGAGCTAATGGAAACTTTATTTTATGAGTGGGAAAACTGAGTCATAGAACAATTTGGGATCTGATAATTTTATGAATTAAGAGGGGCCCTGGAGAACAACAGAATCTCCACTCCTGCTCCTTTAGCTGTTGCCCTGGTCCCTCTCTAGTACTGTACTGCCAGCCCCACAAAGTGCCTGGGGCTGAAACCCTCACATTCACATCAAACTTCAAACTTCACCACAGGGGCAGAGGCCTTCGCACTGGAATTGGCAGTCTTTACCTTTACCTGAATTTTAACAACATCTGCTACATTGAGGCTGGGAAGCAATTTATAAGTGAAACAAAGAGTGAAAGCACTTTTCTGAATCTAAGGGGGGACAAGGTTAGGGCAGTGCTAAATGAAGCTAGCAGATGGGGTGGGTGGATGCAGGAGGGGAGCAGGCCAAGGGGATATGGGCTCCCTTCAACTGTGGGGTAGACAAAACCAAGACGTGCTTCAGGAGAACCACCAGGTGTCACTGTTGATCCTCAGTTAAACAGAAGCTGACTTGGTCAGGGACTTTACAAACACTTCAAGGATCTTTATTTTGCAAATGAAGAAACTGAGGCATAGTGAAGGAATATGACTTAATGAGCATCATGTAGCAAGTTGGTGGCAGAACAATTATGAGTATCTAAGTCCCTTAACTTTGGGGCCAGCATGGCCAACTTCTCCATTGTTCCTAAGGCAGCACTTTGACATGAGGGTATGGCTGTCTCTACAATACTCACTTGGGATAGTGGCTTTCAATAAGAAGTAGAATAGAAAAAAAATGGAGAAAGAAAAGCAATGAAAAAAGCTCAGCATTCATGTTCACATGTGCCTTATTCAAAGTGTCTGGTTTAGATGCCCACAGTGAGAGAGTGGCCCCCAGGGCAAGTGTGGCGTGGTTTGAACTTGAATAGAAAAGTATCAGGTAAAGAATTTCATCCTTTTTATGGCTTGAACTTAAAAAGAGTCTCATTCCCATGGAAAACAAGGAGCCAAGTTGCTTAGCAAAGAATTGACTGAAACCTAAGTAGGAACCAGATAAAAACGTTTGCTGGATGGAAGGATACAGGTAAGTTTCTGGGCCCCACTGTTTGGGGATGGGAAGCCCTGGGACAGAAGACCCTTTGTGAGCCTGTGACCCTTAGTCCAGGCATTTATCCCAGTGTCTGGGAACTAGGAGATGGCAGAGGAGTCATAATGGAGGGACTTTGTCTTCACTCCACTGGTATCTCATGAGGCTTCCCTGGAGCTCTTTGGCCAGACTCCCACTAATGGAGTCTCCTGTTTTCACTCCCAGGTTACTTCTTTTGGTAAATTAAAGATCTTTATTATTACATAATAAAATTTATATGTCTTCGCTATAAAAATTTCTGCATTCAGAAATCACTGCTGTTAGCACACTGCTGTACAGGTTCAGGCTGGGGCCCCTGGAGCACCTGCCATGTGTCCTCGGCTCTGGGTTAGAGCTGTAAAGTCAGCACACACTGATCTGGGCTCTCACAGAACCTACATCCTAGCTGGGGGAGACAGGCTATACATTTTTTTTAAGCAAACATACATATAGGATGTCAGATTGTGATAAGCACTATGACGATAAATAGAGAAGGGGCTGGTGGTTTTATTGATGATGAGCAGCAATTTTGAAGTAGGATATTCAGAAAGTGACATTTGAACAAAGATCTGAAGCAGATGAGGGAGCAAACCACGTGGAGATCGGGGGGAAGACTCCTTTCCTTCCCTTCTGTGTTCTGCACGTATACGATAATGCAGTTGTAATATACATATATGACTATACCCTTGATATAAAATCACAAATAATACAGAGATATGTGGAAAACAAGGAAAGCTCCTCTCACCGCACTCCTATTACCTTATCCTCCCCCCGACTATACCTGGACTAGAGTGTGTTCCAGACTTTGTCTCTGCATTTACATTCACTTTGTACTCACATAATAGCTGTATTTTATTTTCTACATAAATGATCTGATCCTTTTAGAAAGTGATGCCTTTTTATTTTCAGCAAATAGCATCTTATTATTATTTTCTAAACTTCAAAGGTATGTAAGAGCTGTAAGCCTCATTACTAAAATGAAATAGCTCCAATTCATTGCTCCACATGGGCGGGAAGTTTACTTCATCCCCTGGGCTAATAATGTAGTATTTACTGCACTATTTGTCTCTTCTAGACAACAGTGAATTCTTTGTGGTCAAGAAGTATGTCTTGTCATCGTTCAATTTCCAGTCCCTGTTATGATGCCTGGCATATGGTGTTTGGTAAGTGAATAGGGAGTCCTTTACACTTTTATACATTACTGAGGAAGGCTTCCAAATTAGGGGGGATACTGGGTGAGACCAATGCTATGATTTGTCCTAATGGGGCTCAATCTATTCTTTATCAAAGAACCATGTCACTATGGCATCCAGCCATTATGGGGTGATAGCCAGCATAATGGAGGGGAGATTGTTCAAATCAAGTAGTCCAATTTAGAATGAAAAGATGAGCTAATGAGAGCTATCTTTTACTTCTCTTGCTGAAAGAAAATTAAGATTTCATGAGGAAACAAATCTGCCAAGCATTTTATGTAACAGTTCTTATTCAAGGCACAAAATAACCCAGTGAGGTAGGTGTTATTTTTCAGATGAGAAAATAAAGAATCAAAGAGATTAATATGGATAACATGTATATCTAATTACTATCTGCTATCCAAATTTATCAGATCTTAACATTTCCCTATATTTTCCTTAGATTTTTGTTTCACTCAGAAATAAAACATCATGGCCAGGTGCGTGGTTCATACCTGTAATCAGAGCACTCTGGGAGGCTGAGGTGGGTGGATTGCTTGAGCTCAGGAGTTCCAGATCAGCCTGAGTGAGATTGAGACCCTGTGTCTACTAATAAAACATAGAAAAACTAGTCAGGCATTGTCTTGGGCATCTATAGTCCCAGCTACTTGGGAGGCTGAGGCAAGAAGATCGTTTGAACGCAAGAGTTTGAGGTTGCTATAATCTATGATGCCACAGCACTCTACCCCGGGCAAAAGAGTGAGACTCTGTCTCAAAAAAACAAAAAAAAAAGGAAATAAAATATCATGTACAAATATACCCCAGAGGGCCAAACTCACAAATTTAATTGCTGACTCTGGATGGCACATTCAACAAGCCACCTACAGGTGACTTCTGCCTGTAATCCCAGCACTCTGGGAGGCTGAGGCGGGTGAATTGCCTGAGCTTGGGTTCAACAACAGCTTAAGCCGGAGCAATAAAAATAGCTGGGCGTTGTGGTGGTGCCTGTAGTCCTAGCTACTTGGGAGGCTGAGGCAAGAGAATCACTTGAGCCCAAGAGCTGGAGGTTGCTGTGAGCTATGACGCCATAGCTGAAGATGAGACTGAAGTAAGACTCTGTTAAAAAAAAAAAAAGCCACCTAAAATAACGTTGTCATTTTAGTCAGACGTTAATTGAGCCTCGGTGCTGGGCGAGGCCGTGTGGACACAGAATGGTACACAACTCAGTACAACTCAGTCCCTGCCCTCAACATGGGGGTGGCAGGTGCATAGGTTTTACAATTGAGAAACTGAGGCTTGGAGAGGGCTGGTGACTCTTCCAAGAATTAAAGTCAGGTTTACAGGCCAGGGGCCAAATGAAGCCAGTCTCTCAGCGCTTGACGGGGTGGGGAGGCCCTGACGCCTCTGCCTCCGTTGCAACAGGGGATCCCGGAGTGGAGGTACCTGCTGTCTGCGTGGTTCCAGGTAGGAAGGGGAGTGGAGCCGGGCTGAGAGAAGCAGCAGAATCCGCAAGGAACACGCCTGTTTTTCTCTGTCTCCACTGACCCTCTTTTTGTTGTAAAGAATTACGTTCTTTTCTGGTGACACAGACTTCCTGTCAGAATGAGGCACACCCGGCCAGAAAAAAAACACCCAAAGTAAATGAAGAATAGCCTTTTAATTCCTTCAGGTGCGCAGTTTGGTTTCCACTGGATTGTTGCCATTTTCCCAGGGGCTAAGCCAGAAGTGGATTTGGGGAACAGCAAACGAGAATAAAACTCATAAGGGTAACAGTCACCGACATTGAAACATCCACTATTTATTATTTACAATTCAATTATCCACGTTCTTATAAAAGCAATTCATTCTCATTGTAGAAAAGTCAGAAAACTACAAAAAATTTTTCTTTTGTCTTTTTGTCCAAATCACCTATAATCTTTCAGGGCACACAATAACCACTGTTAACATTTTTTTTTTAAAACCCTACTTGTATCCATTTTTTATTCTGTTCTGTTCATATAAATTTATATAGTCAATATTTACTCATTAATTTTGTTCTTTAAAAGATAATTATAAACATAACATTTGATTTTACAGTTGCTCTGTGATCACTGGACATTTAAATTTTCCTCTGTCTTTTGGTTATTAAATTTTTACAGCACTAAGCAGACATTTACGTTATTGAGTGATATTACTGGCCACTTTTCTTACATTCTCTCATTTCCTCATGATAATCCTCTAGAATAGACATTACTACTGTTCTATAAATGAAGAATTGGGATTCAGAGAGGATAAGAAATGATCTTAAGGTCAAAGCTAGGTTTTGAACCCAGGTCTCTAATGCCTGAGTCAGCACTGCCAACGGCCACATCCTGGAGTGCTTGGTCTCCTCAACCTGCCTTGATTTTTCTGTCTTTTCAGAGCATCATTACCTGTAATGAAAGAGTTTTTCTGGTGTTCGTCTTTGTCCCCAAACCTTAATCCTGGTGCCACTCCATTCTTGTTCCCATGCATCTCCCAATCCTGAGTAAAATTCAGACCTTTCCAGTGAAATACTCTCCATTTTAAAGTTCCCAGGCAGCTGGGCTGATGCGATTGACGGCTCCCAACTGCTGTGACATGTACTTCTCTCCTCCTTCTTTCTCAGCGACCCTCAGACAGGCAGGCTGTGAGGTTCATCACGTTTCGACATTGTGAAACTGAATCCTGATCACTCCCTAAAGGTCTCAGGGGCATTTGTGCCCCACTTGAATTCCCATTTATATTCTCAAAAATTTTCAAATATGAGATGCTTTCAGCCACTCAGCACATTTTAAATAGGATATTAAACTTAAAAAAAAAATACATAGGGTTTCAAACTCTCTTTTGAATTCCAGACTTGAAACTAATGGGCACCTCCACTCAAATGTTGTGAAACTTAATACACCCAAATCAGAATTCTTGATGTTTTCCTCTCACACCTGTCTGTGGCAAGCTTTGTTGGTTGACCAGCCAGTACTTTGATACCCTGCCTCCCCCTTGGGAGGTCAAAGAACCTTGATTTTGTTCAGGATCAAGATGCCCAGACCAGGGGTTGAACCAGGATTGGGTGTAAGCCTGTTTTGACAATGTCATTTCCATTGTGAGATACTTGTGTTTCTGATCGCCAGCAAGGGGCAGTCAGTGAGGTATAAAGGAAGTCTGCTAGAGAATTTCTAGATACACATTTTGATTGAGAGAAAAGAGAGACTTTATTAGGTATTTCTTAGACAACTCTTCAAATCATCTCAGCCTCACCTCTTGTTCTAGCCATCCCTGTGGTGATCAGTCCCTTACAAGATTCTACCCATTTCCTTGGCTGCACCTTCAGCTTGTAGCTAACTGCCTCTTGCTTTCTGGCCTGGGATTCCTCATTAATTGGCCACCAGCCCAGTCCAAAATACCATCACTCTCATTTGAACTAGTGTATTTCAATGGCCTCCTAATTAATCTCCTCTCTCCAACTCCTGCTTCTTCTCTAATATGTGTTCACATCACAGGCAGAGTGCTTGTTTAAAAATACAATCTGGGATTGGATTAAAGATGGCGGCTGAGTAACAGCTTCGCTGCAATTGGGCACGGCAAGTCTGGGAAGACAAGACTCCAGACATCTCTGGCCAGTGGGATCTGCCTATGATCATCCCTTTGAGGAAACAGGGAGCCAGCAAGGAACTTCTGGACCCCAAGAGGAGGACAAAAACAGTGGAAAACTGGCAAGTGGCTGCATGTGTTCAATGAACCTAATCACGCTGGCAACCGTGAGTACAAGCAGCAGTGAGACTGCAAACTGGAAAGGCCTTACCTGTAAACTTTTTTGGTGTTCTTGGACTTGGCAATCAGTTGAGCTGCCTGGGGGAAGAGCTTGAGCAAAAGTGTGGAGAACTTTGGGCATTGTCTGGGGCCCCAAAATGAGCCACTGAGCTGGGCACAGTAAAAGCCATTGTGTGAAAAAACTGCTCCGGCAAGCTCCACCCTCAGGGACCCAGAGCAAGGAATGGGTGGGACAAAGTAACCCAGTGACTGAGCAGCTTAAAGGTGGGGACTGAATTGCCTCACAGCCCTAATCCTTAGGAGCAGAGTGAGATGGTTTTGGCACACTGGAGCCTTGGGCTGTTGCCTTGGGCAGAGTTCCCTGACGTCACAGTTTATAGCAACCTCAAACTACTGGGCTTGGCGCCGCCCAGACCTTCATAAAAGGTGTGCAATGACCCCCAACCAGTGACCCGCACCCACCAGGGCTTCACATTCCCTGACCAGGAACTGAGGGAGCCACGCAACCCTGTGTCCCCCCTCTGTGTCCTCCCAGCCTCCACACTAGCTCATCCATCTGACCAGAGACTCTGGTAGCTGTGTACCCTCTGGAGCCCTCCCTGCCTCTGCGCAGAGGCCTTCTCCTGGCCAGAGACTGCTAGAGCCTTGGGTTCTCGGTGCCAAAGTCACTGGGTGCCAGGCACAGAGAACCGTGCGCACCACCCCCAGCCCTGTTGTTGAATCCAGGTGTGTCACACACTGGAGCTGCTTCTACAACCAGAACTCTCGAACTAGAGAAGCCCCAGAGGAACTACACAGGGTCACTCCCTACAAAGATCCAGCAACAATAGAGTGATCCCGCTGGGGCCTAATCTTGGAGAGACACCTCCCCAACTCTGAGGATGGTGAGAGGCAACGGTGAAAAGCAATCATGAGGCAAAATCAACAGAAAAACTCTGGCAATATGAATAATCAGAGTAGATCAACTCTCCCAAGGATAAATGGGGCAGAAACAGCACAAGACCCCATGCACAAACAAATAGCTGAGATGTCAGAAATTGAAATCAGGATCTGGATTTCAAATAAGATTGAATTAAAATTCCAAAGGTTATCTCAAGAATTCAACGGATTCAAAGAGCAAATGACCAAAGATTTTGACACATTGAGACAGGAAGTTGCATCCCTCAAAGATCTGAGAAACACAGTAGAATCCCTCAGTAACAGAATGGAGCAAGCAGAAGAAAGGATTTCTGACATTGAAGACAAAGCTTTTGAATGCTCCCAACCCTCAAGAAGAAGAGAAATAGAGAGCAAAAACAGACCACTCTCTCAGAGAGCTCTGGGATAATTCGAAGAAAACCAATATTCGTCTTATAGGAATCCCTGAAAGTGATGAAGTGGCTTCACAAGGCACAGAGTCTCTTCTCCATGAGATTATGAAGGAGAACTTTCCAGATATGCCAAGGGACTCTGAAATTCAGATAGCAGACAGTTTCATAACTCCAGCATGACTCAACCCGAATAAGACATCACCCAGACACATCATAATCAATTTCACTAAAGTTAATATGAAGGAGAAAATTCTGAAAGCTGCCAGACAAAAGAAAACCATTACCTGCAAGGGGAAGAATATTAGAATAACTGCAGATCTCTCTGCTGAAACCTTTCAAGCTAGAAGAG
>CAUYPK010031404.1:0-27834 GCA_963574355.1 Loris lydekkerianus
CAAAAAACAAAAGAGGGAATTGTTGGGCCCTGCCATGTGCCTGAGGCCCAGTGCAACTTCCCGAGCCTGACTAGAAGTAGATCCATCGAGCTACTTCCGCGTAGCAATGACTCAGCAAGGCCCGGCCTGAAACTGCCTCTACCTAGATACAGCCAATGTGGTACCATGCCACTGGCCCGACCCTGTCACACACCTCTTCCCCCGCCTTCTTTCCCCGCCCCTTCTCCACAATAAAAAAAAAAAAAAAATTTGTTGAATGAATGCCTGGCAATCAGCTGAACAGCAAAGAGAAATAACTGTGTGGTTCAATGTCCTTTTTTAAATCACCTTTCTTCTTCCTCTTCAGAGTAATCATGTTATGAGGAGCTCCTCATCTCCTTTTCCTCATTGGCAGCTCAATTAATGTGACCTTGGGAAGTCTATCATACCTGTATAGCTTGAATAAGGCCAAGTTATCCCATGATTCTCTATTGGTATAGAGCCAAATTCAAGAAAAAATCAATCAGGATAAAACATGATTGAAAAATAATGTAAATAGTAACGGAATTCTTTACAAGGACATCAAAGGAAGACTCCATTTATAATGTGCACCAAACCTAAAACCCTTTCTCTCTCTCTCTCTCTGACTCAATCATTCACACTTACGGCAACACACTCCCAACATATTCCAGATTTACCCTATACAACAAAAAACAAAAACCAAGCAAATAAATAAGTGTCTCTCTACCTCAGCTCATGCAAGGTTTGTAGTTTAGCTTTCCCTCCCTGTGTCGTCTCTTTATGGTGTGGTTCAACGTAGCCTAACAAACTTCAAGTTACACAGGCACACACACACAGATGCACACATATAGACAGGATGGCCTGAGAACTGACAAATCAAAAAAGGACTCCTTTTCCTTTGGATGGAGGTGCTTGTGGAATGCTAAAGTATATAGTTTATTTTTCATCTTTCACAATTGCATATAAGTCCTCTCTTCTCAAAATTCTCCTCTGGCACCATATCAAAGTATGTTCATCCTTCTTCCTTATTTCATTTTAATCACTAGTCAAAAACTGACCAGAATCATATTATAGTAGGTCTCACTACAAAATCCTTATAACCAAAAAAAGGGAAATAAAAGTTCACAAGTTTAGAAATTCAGTTAGACTTGATAAAGAACATGTGTCATTTAAAGCCTTCAAAAATGCACATGAGGACTATTCTGAGACTTCTCACAGTTCCCCATCTACTTTTTCATCCTCCTATAATTAAACCTGTTTTTCCTCAAGCACCACCATTCAAGCCAAAAATACAAAATCATCTTATTCAATGTTATCGCTTTAGTTTAATTAGTAGTATCACCAACATGTTTGCTACTGTTTCACTGCAAATGTATAGTATTTCAGTGACATTGCTGGCTATCCTGGGGGAGCCCAACCACCATTTATAACACTGCTTCAGTGGGAAAATGCTTTCCAGATTCCAAACAACTGACATCCAAACAAAGTTCTCCCATTTGAGTAATCATGATTCAAACAATAATATGCCCTACATCTGTCTACAAGCCATTTGTAAGATGGGGACTGCCTATATTTGAAAAACACATGCTGCTACGTTGCTCTTAATCAGGGGAAAAAACGTTAGAATGATTAAGTTCCATGTCTGGATTTTCCTTCCTAGTTTACAATTACATTTTTCCATTCTATCAGATTAGACTCATGTACATCCTAAAGAAAATTCTGTCAGTACAACAGATGCTCTATTTTAATCTTTGAAAAATAATTTTCAACACATAAGATACGAGTTAAATATTCAGGTTACAGAAACCTCTCAGTTTCTCAGAACAAAGTAGATGGATTGGGACAGATGTTTGGTTTTCAAAATTCTGTCTAGTGAATTAGAAATTTTTCGTTCTCTAGCAACACAACTGATCAACATGCTGCTATTGTATGTTATTGCCTACCAGCATTAATTAGCTTGAGAGCAGTAGAGGAAAAAAATAGACAATGGCTGTTTGCAGGGCTTGGGCTAGGAGCAACCAAAGATTGGGTAGTAAATGAATGAGGAGTGTTCTAGAGTACAGTGCTGACATGGCTGATAGCATGGTCACAGTTGGGTAAGGATAGAAAGGACAACAAGAGGGAAAACTTGAAAAGGCCAAAGGCTTATAGACTACTACATGGAAAAGCATAAGTACAGTGGGTGTGATGGACTAGGAAAGGTGGAAGGAGAAGTGGCTGTGTTCAAATAAGAGAATTTTAGAATACCTAGAGGTACAACAGTTTCCAGAGAAAATGAAATCTCCATTGGTAATCACTGGATCTAGGGAATCATGGAGGAGGCTTGAGTCAAAAACTTGACTCTATGGGTTTGAAACTAGCTGACCGGGGTCATTGTTGTTACAGATGGAGGAGATAGAAGGAGTAATATGCTTTGGAGGAAAGACATACTGGAACTGTTCTGCAATGGATACTACAATAAATAAGGTGTCATAGTTAATGCCTATGCTTAGCTTTTTGTTAACAAGTAACAAAAGAATATGGTGACATTGGTTTTTGTTTGGCATTCACTCTTCTCAAATGGTCTGATCAATTTTTTTTTCCCATTCCCATGGATTGAGCAAAAAAAGATTCTACTTTAAGACCTTGAGAGCAAGGAAGGGCATTTTGCCCTTTGGTTTGATGGGTCATGTTAGGGTAACCATTCAAATCAGCCTCATGTTCAATCTCATGATCATCTCTATAAAGCAACCTCTGCGTGACTGTTTCAAAGACATCTGTGGAGGCCACAATTTGCTCAAGGGAAGAAAAGCTTTCTTAGAAAAAAAAAAAACACTCTTCCTTGAGGTCATTTTTGTTAGGAAACAGGTCTGACAAGGCTCTACTGATACTAACTCAACCTGCCATTCTAGGGTATAGTCGTCTAAAGATGACGATGAACTTCTCTGGACAGTCAAAATTGTGAAGTGATTGCCAGAGGCCTGGTTTGCTGACATTGATCAAGGTCAGATTTATGTATTTGAAGTATGAACTAAGAAACATTTTTCAGTTATTACAGTCATGCAAATTAAGTCCACACTCAAAGGGCACAGAACAAACTAAGCCACAGGCAAGAAGAGTTTCTATCAAAATATTCAACATGCAGTCCAGAGCATGAGCAGTGTATTTAGCCCCAAATACCCCCTGTATTATCAGTATCAAAAAGGCAAAGTCAGACAGAACTGTACTGGAACATAAAACTATACATAGGCTGCTAGATTATAGGACTTTTGTGTTTTTATTTTTCCTAATCAATTTATGAGATTGATATCTGAAATAGAATGAATATTATATTTTTTGATATCCTAATATTTCACCTCAAAGCCACCCTTTGTTTGCTGTTTGTTCTTTTGTTCATCCATCTGTTTATATCTTCAACAGGCCTAAAGGGCCTATTAAGTTCCAAATGACACACTTAATGCTGCATCTACAAAGATAAATAAGACATGGTGATCCCATTGAGCTCACAATCTAATAAGAGAGACTGACAGGTAAAGAAACATAGATAAAGCAGTGTGGGAGTTCGAGTGGGAACAATAAGCTGAAAGTATCATGGGAGAACTGAGGAAGTATATTCTCAGCCTTCTTGGTGATAGGGCCAAAAGAATAAGGGAGGGCAGGCCAGGAAGAAGGACACAATGAACACAGTCATGAAAGCATGGATGGATGAGAGGGGAACAAGACTGGAATCTGGAATGCCACTTAGAAGACTGCTGCGATCATCTTGACAAAGGTTGATGAGAGATGAGAATATGACAATGATAGGATGATATAGGGGTGTGACACATTCAAGAAACACTTAGAAGGGAAAACTGGCAGGATATAGAGCTTGTGAGATATGGGATCTATAGAGAAGGAGGAGGCAAAGTTCACACCCAGTTCCCAGCTAGTTATCTTCAGATAACTAGAGGAGTTAAAGTATCTTCTCTTAAGGAGTTTAAATTTCAGTGGAAGAGTAGAAGAAAGACAATGAACAAATAAATACAAGACAAGCGATGATAAATGGTCAGGAGAAAAATAAAAATAAAGTGGGGTAAGGGGGAAAATAGTAACCAATTATTCTATAGTTTATAATAATCTGGCTAATTCTTGCCACTTGCATCTGAAATTTCCCAGTTTTTACTGCACTACTTTTTCTTTAACAGCAATCCCATTCTCCTAACAATGAAAATTACTCAGAACCTCAAAAAATAATTCTAGTTAATTCTTATTTCTTATATAAAGATGGTTTGGAATTTTAAAAAGTAGCGTGGAAAATGAATTTAACAGCCAAATAAATGGGGGGGGGGGGATAAAGTAATATCAATAGCTCAAAATATTTTTAAATGACTTGGAAAATAGAAATGAAACAGGTCATAAAAAGTTACAAAATGGAACAAACAGCTGCTATCTATTTCAAGTACTATTTTTAATGAGCAAATCTGGTTTTGAAACTACTCTGAATTTACTTAAATGATTTCTCTCTCTAGCTCTTCCCCCCCCCCCCCAAATATTGTCTAAAGGGGTTGGGGTATATAAGAGGAATTATGCCATGACATGGCTTCCACAAAGTGAGCCTTGGTAGCTGTGGAAGCAGAGGAGGAAATAATTTCCCTTGGCAGGCTGTATTATTACCAGTACTGGCCTTCTTTGGCTAATTGGAATTCCAAAGGACAAAGATAACCACTTAAATAAAATAGGATTATGAATCGGAATTGATATAAATGAGATGTTCAGACCATTTAATCGTGGTCATTATCTCAGTCTTGTTTCTGAGGTTAGTTAGAATTCTTTCAAATCATTTCTATACATATTAGGAAGGGCAAGTATTCTAGATAGGAATCAGAGACAAAGGACTCCCCCACGACTCTATTTGCCTCTATCTGGTCTCAAAAATACTGGGGTTAGGGATTGGGGGAGGCTTGGAGGGGCAAAAGGACAAAAGAGAGGAAAGCGTTCCAATTTTCCACCAATTTGATTTCAACTTTCACTAGGCAATAAGAACAAAAGTCTCATAAGAAAAGGCATCCTCTTTGCCTCTAGGCTGAAATGAATTGCCATTGTTCATGAAAGCCCAGTGAGACAGAGGTTTGACTCAGCTACCTCCTGTTTTTTCTGGGATCTCCAAAGGCATGAAAGGAAATAACAATACCTTAGATAATAGAGTTGGCAAGCCTTGCCTGAATCTGTTATGTAAAGTATTAAAAAGCCTTGCATTCTTTGTTTGTGATAACCAGCTCTATTTTCTTGTGCCCTCAGTTCAGGATTGCTGCTGGTTAACAGACCACCAGGGAGGCTGTTAAGTTGTGAACAAAATCTTTATTCAAGCAAATGGAGAAAGGAGTATTCATGGGCAAGAAGTAAATATGTTTACTGTTTGCAGTAATGCAGTGATAGCTGTCCTTCTAGCAAAAGAAGAGCAAACAGAACATTAATAATGAGCAGAAGGACAAAAAGTGAGGTTCCATTTGCCTAAAAGGCATATTACAAAAGTAAAACCCAGCTCCAGGCTTTGTCTCTCTGAAATATAGAATTTGGCTAATGAAAGCAGTCATTATTTTTAGCCAAATGGATCTCAAATTATGGACTATATAGTTCAGATGTATTTGTTGACTGAATGAATCAAAGACTCATTAATCTGCCATGTAGACACTTGCATTATGAAACTTAAGAATGGTGAATCTACAAATTAATCAGAAACACAAGTTTTGTGTAGAGAAGAACTAGGCCCTTGTGGCTTGAGTTTATCACATATGGGAATACAAGATACAGTTTAAATCTGTATATAATCCAGTAAATCTGTGTGATAGAGTAGTAGAAAAAGTAGAACAGTCATCAGAGTACATGAGTTCTGGTGTCAACTTTTACACTAACTATAGGTATGAGAACATGCATAAGTCCTTAACCTTTATGTAAAAGGAAGGTGTGGTATATATACTTTCAGCTCATTTCTGTGGTTCAGTTTCTATGATTCTGAGGTCTATAGGCAAATAAATTCTAGTGGCAGATGCAGTTATTAACCACAAACTCTTTCTATAAAGGCTATTTGGTAAAAGAGTTCTAGGGTAAATATTTCCTATATACTTAAAATCATTTATCATTTGAACAGAGAGTTGCACATTGGTGTTCATTCTTTGCAAGAAGAATTAAGATTTTATAACTTCTTAGAAATAAATGAAAATCTGTCTCAGAACTACCACTAATCACATAACTTTGGGGGTGAGGAATGTGCATATGGGGAAAAGAGTGAGAAATGGGAAGAAGACTCATTCTAGAATACATATTATTTTGCAAAGCATCTTGCAAATATATTCCATAAATGCGATTGTCTTGGTTCGATTGAGAAGCTATAACAAAATATCACAGACTAGGTCATAAACAACAAAAATGTATTTCTAACAGTTCTGAAGGCTAGGACATGTGAAATCAAGGTGCCAATGTATGGTGAGGGCCTGCTTCCTCAAGGACTAAATCTTCTCACTATCTCTTCACATGGTGAAGAGTAAACAAGCTCCCTTGGGTCTCTTTTGTAAGGACTCTAATTCCACCCATGAGGGCAAAGCCATCTCCCAAAGGCTCCACCTTTTAATACTACCACATTGAGTAATCGATTAGGCTTCAACATATGTATTTTGGGGGGGATACAAACTTCAGTCCATAGCAGCAATATTTCATTGTACCTCATAAGTGAACACAGTCCCAGGCAACATGAAAAGTGCTTTGTTGATGAGACAAGTGACCATGAAGAACATTTTTGTATCAATCCTAAAAGTGCTATTGAAGATGATGCTTTCTTTGTCTTCCATTATAAGCTTGGTTTTATCAGACGAAAATTATAAAAGATTTCATGCTGTCCTTTCTGTTTTGGCTTTTAGTAAGCTCAGAGATAAATTAATTCTCAATGATAGTAACCATCCTTAATTTAGGTATCTGGAATAATAGTGTAAAAGTTTTCTTCTAACTTTTAATCTGACTTGAATGGCCTTTTCTTGCAAAAAAAAAAAAATCTTCTAGGAAGTACATGGGGGATAAATGAATTGATGTATGCAGAGAAGAAAAAGAAAGAAAGGAAGGGGGGAAGGGAGGGAAGGACCCCAACCCACTGAGATGGGAGGAGGAAGGTTGAGTGACCTTTCTAGAATTGAATTCAATGATAACAAGTAGGCAAAACAGAACAAAGGTCTAGCTAGTTAGGATGCAATCAGCATGTATGCATGTTCTATCTAAACAGAGCAGGAAGTCATTTATAAATGTGGGAATTAGAAGGTACTTTAAAATCGTGACCTTAAAAAAAAATAGAAATAATCAGCTTTGAGTATTTATTTACATAAAATCACTGTTATTATGTGGAAAAAGTTATCACTACTAACTAGATGTGGAACACAGAAAGCAATATAGAAAGTAAAATTCAGTGCCTTCAGCCATCACCGAGACTACACAGAACAAAGAGAAATTTAAAGAAAAATATGATAAAACATTTTTGAAAATGCATTTGGAAACTCTTTGAAGTTGCACAATTTTAACAGTTTCTTTAAAAAAATAGTCTCTACATACATCAAAAATCTTTTTTATTTCAATTGGAAAGATGAAGAAGAAAAGAAGGTCTAAGAATAGCTAAGATTAAAGTAAAATGAAATAACATTCTTATTATCCAGATTTGGTAGGTGAATTTCTCGATTCACTTTTAGAATGAACATTGGAGAAAGAGGGGGGAAGATGAATGCGTAGAAGGAATAAAAACAGTCTGGGGGCTACAGAAAAACGAATACCAACTAAGTTATTTGACAAAGGTTTACAGATAATTATCTGGAGCACCAGTTGAATAGTAACCTTTGTTGAAAATTACAGACATCTTCATCAATCACAGTCACAAGTGTACCTCATCTTCTTAGCTATACTGGGGGGCTATGCATGCACTATTCCTTTAAACATTTAAAAACCATTTTAAAGGCATCTAAGCATTTTCAAAGAAAAGATTGAACATCTATCTGGTGAACAGGATAGGTAGCAATAACTATCTTCCAGCCCATTCTTATAGTTTCAGGTGATTTACAATATATTTGTTCCAGGTAAGTTATGCATAAATTTGATAGTCATTATTTTGGAAGCAGAGATATTTTCAGTGCTATTGGGGAAATGACTGACTAACACGCCAAAGAATCCTTTTAAAAGTAAGAAATCTCTGAGGGGAAAAATATCACCCTAGTTAATTAATTTTGTAAAATAATATTTTCATTTCTTGGGTTTGCTTCAATAGGGGCACATCTGTATACTACTGTGAGCAAACATGAAGGAGTCTGACCTGTCTTTGGCACCTAAAATTGCAGCCATCAAATTGTTTAGAATGTTCAATTCTTTTTATAGGTATCAGGCAATATATAACCAACTCCCAATTATCTAAGCTAATGGAGGGGAACCGTGGCATAGCTAATTTAAAATAGCAAATAATCCAAAAATTATTTATGTGACTTGGAAAGCCATTTGTTTGTTTGTTTTTTTTCTTTCCTTTTTTTTTTTTTTAAGCTGACATGCAGTCATAGAAAGCCATTTTAAATCCAAAACTGCCTTTGAGGTACAAGTCACTATCCAGGAACATTAGAAACAAAGCTGGCATCAGGAATCCTGAGGGCTGAGAAAACTTTCTTCATTGATTCTCAAGGCTTTAGTACTCCAAATTGGGGGAGCTAGAAGGTATGCAGCTGTTATCCTCAGCTTCAGAGACAAGCTTAAGAATATGAAAGGCAGGAAGGGCCCTGGAGGACAGTTTCTTGGACAATCCCATATTTTCTCATTTGGGAGTTTCATAGCTGATTTAAGGACTGAAGCTGCATTCACTTGTGCTCTAATACACAGAACCTAATGCATAGAGAAGTCTGTGGCTTGAGAAATGGATTAAATGGATGCTACTGAGAGAAAACTAGATAGAAACTTGTATATACACCCACATACATAGGGGACACTTGCACATGAACTTTATGGACACCCTGCATACACAAACACACACACACACTTATAAAAAGCTGTAAGGACATTTCAAAATGCAAAGTGTCTTCTGGTAGAGATTAAGAAAATGTCAAGCTCTTCTGGGGATTCTTCCCCATCCTGAGTTTTCAACATAATCCACATGTAAATAAAATTCAATAGACTTTGAATCTATATGAGAAATAAATATAAAAATCAAGAACTTGCTGTTTATTTAAGTTTATCTCACACTACAGGTTCTGTTTACCAAAAATAAGAGAGAACAGAATAGAATAAAACAAAATAAAATGGCCCACTGAATACTTAGAATTCCTGCCAGGCTCCATGGCAGTGAGCAAGACTCTTCATCCATTTTAAGATTGAGAAGAGCTTGATAGTGTTCTGGCCTCAAGACTTCTGCTCATTTGATTTCTCATGTAAGATCGCATTCCTGTGCCAGGGGCAGCAGGAATTCGCCCAATACTACAGTGCTATTCATTTTCAGAGCCACCTGATTTTGCAGGTGAGTAGTTACATCTCCATAGAGTTCCACTTCTATGGCTAACATCTTGTTCATCTTGTAACAGACACTCATTCTGGGGTCCGATGAACACCAGCACTGGGAGGTTTTACTCAGCATTTGGCTCCATATAATATGATTTTGCTAGTTCTGACATCAGCCATATGTCCAACCTTGGAAAAATTACATTTTTGCCTGTAGGGTTTCCTTTAATAAATATGAGGATAGAGGAATGTGAAGATGACATTTGTAAACAGATTTTTAAAAATCATAAAAGCTATTGGTTTCTGAGAAACTCGTAAGAATATGTTTGACTAAAGCCCTAGTTGCTCAATGTTTTTTCTTAGATGAGATAAATAGGCTCAAATTTTTATGAGCAGTACATTTTTAATAATAATTTATAAAAGTGCTATTGTTTCTCCCCCTGCATGCATTTTTTATATTAGTGCTACGTTTTTTCCTCCAAATTCCTTGCATACTTATTTTTTTAAAAGCTGGGAGAAACTACCATAACTTTTTCCAGAAAGAAACCTTTCCCCTCCCTCTTTAGGTCCTGTCAATGATTCTCAGCCTTACAGGTGAAAGATGCATAAATTATACATTGCTGCCATGCTTTAAGTTGTGAAAGACATTGTCTGAACCATTCATCTTTATTATTTCATTGATAAGCAAAATATAGAATCAAGATAGTAAGTTAAAATCTTTAAATAATTTTTTTCTTCAAACCATGAAACAAATATTCCAATGACAACAGAATTGGACTTGCTGCTTGATCACAATGAGTGGGTAAACTTACTGAGTTCAAATGCTCTACAATAATTTAGTACCACAGTGATATGAGTTTAAATGGGTACTTGGGTAGAAGCAATGCTGAAACAACACAAAAATTTATACAAAAGGAAAAAATGTTAACCATGTACAGTGATGTACAGATTAATTAGCTTGATTGTGGAAATCTTGTCACAATGTATATACATATCAAAATATCACTTTATATACCTTGAATATATATATAATTTTCATGTGTCAATTATGCCTCAAAAAGATGTGAAGTTGCTTCCAATTCTGCATTATTATGAACGAGTGAAAAAAAATGTAAAGGAAAAAACCAAGTAGGAGGAAATCCAAGGAGAAAGAGCTAAATGTTTAATCAGTAAATTATCTGAAAAGAGACGGCACAGTATTTGTAGGACAAACAGAGAGCCCTGCCTCCTCTGTGAAGACTTCTCTTTTTAATAATGTCTATTATTTAGGTGATGGGCCTTTGGGAATTTCACAAACTGCAGTCTGTTGTTCTTCTTTGGGGTTTTATTGCCACAGAGGTTATTTTTTGTGCTAAAAGCATGAACATGTGATGTCATCATGAATGGAGATTATTTTGAAAAATCTAGGATATACAAGAACCATAGAATATTTTAGCACACATTTATTGTGTATAATAATTTTATTTTTGTAAGTCATGATTCCTCCAAGGACATGGAGCGTGCTTTCTTTTATACGCCCCACAGTGCTAAGCTCATGATATTTCCTCAATAAATACCTATTGACTGAGTACCTTCATAGCCTTATGAGTTCTTTTTTATGTGTGAATATAATCCTTTAGAAGTAGAGTTCACTGATTTAGAACTTTTCCACAGTAAGACATACCTTCTTTATTTTTCTACTAATGGGGTTTAGGATGTGCTACCCTACAATACATATGTCACCTCAGCATTTGAGAAAATAGCAGAAGCAGAAAGGTCACCGTCATCTTCTCTTTACCCTTCTCTCCTGAAGCAGAAAGCTTCATTCCAGAGAAGCCCTTCTATACATGTAGGGAAAAAACACTGTTATCCCTGAAGATAGAACTATACAGAGAAGAATCGGAACAAACAGGTCTTGCTAAGTCCCCACATCTATTATATTAGATCATACCCCCATTGTCCAATCAGGCCCCCTCCACAAATATCTACTTCTTCATTAAACCTAAGCCTAAAAATATATAAGTTTCCCTGTTTCTTTGAGTTTTCATTTCCTCATAAATTTTATGTGTCACATAAAACTTATGTATATATTAAATAAATTTGTATGCTCTTCTCTTTTGGTAAGGGGCCCCAGCAATGAATTGGTATTCAAACTGGTATTATGAAAGAGTGCTTTGTAAAGAAACAAGTCCTTTGCCAAAATTAGGTTGAACAAATGTTGTTTTTTCATTATTACCCAGCATTCTAGCTTCCTCCAAAGGAGAGCCCTATAAATTATAAACTTTGATGGGTATGAGCTAACTGCATTTAGAGAACAAAACCATGATTTCCTATGTTTGTTACTTTATAATGTAATGATTTCGTATGTATTAACCATACATATAAGAGGATGTATTAACCATACATATAAGTGGTGGGGAGAAGTGGAATTAAAAAGACAGCACATGCAAGTTTGCTGGCATAATAATTTTACAGAATTTCCAACAATGTAAATTAGCCAGATTTAGTAAAATTTTTATTCTTTCTGTATACTAGATATGTAACCTCATTAATCTTGACAAAGGTCAAGAATCTGAAAGTAAATTATTACATACAGTAGTATGTTTCAATTTCTTCATTTATAATTAAGATTCTCCATTACTGAATTTTAAACACTCATTTTGTCAACCTTAAGTCTATGCAAGGAATGAGGAATGACCAGTTCTTAATAAAGCAAAGTATATAAATTAATAGCAGTGTGGAATCTAAGAGGAAGAGTACAGTATACTAGGAGTAGGGCAGTTCAGATTAAAAGATTAATAAAAGCAAAGATTAAAATAAAAGGCCACCTGATTTTTCTTTTTAGATCTGAATCTTATTCTCATACCTCATCTACTTCTAATTTTGAATTTTTTTTAGAGACAGAGTCTCACTTTATTGCCCTTGGTAGAGTGCTGTGGCATCACAGCTCACAGCAACCTGGGCTTAGGCGATTCTCTTGCCTCAGTCTCCCAAGTAGGTGGGACCACAGGTGCCTGCCACAACGCTTGGCCATTTTTTTGTTGCAGTTTGGCTGGGGCTGGGTTCGAACCCGCCACCCTCAGTATATGGGGCCGGCGCCCCACCCACTGAGCCACAGGCACCGCCCCTAATTTTGAATGTTTAGAAGGTAGAAGACAGTACAGGAAGTTAATTGGTGGTAATAAGGGTTTAGCATGGGGATAGGTGAGTTTAGAACAGATAAACAATTTAGGTGAGGGCAGTGGCATGGAGAAATGGCACTGAGTGGAGAACTTTACCACTCATAGGTTGGGAAAAGGAAGTTATACATATAATCCTCTTTATCACCACCACTACCTGCTGACTCTTCAAATCCTACTCTTTTTACTTCTGGGATCCTTTTCCTTTGCCCCTCCTTCCCTTCCATTTTCTTCCCAGCAATCTGTGACTCATCCCCAATATTTTACCATCAGTATCAAAGTGCTCTGTTGGACAGTTAGGTGAATCTATAGCCTGACTTTATGAATAGTTGCCACATTAGTCAACTCTGAGTGTAATGCAAAAGAAAGTCTTTTCAAATCTGGACTAAAATGGTCTCATTTGAAATCAAGCTCTCTAACACTACAAACTTGGAGAACTTAAGGGTAGAAACTCCCTAAAAGACTCATTGTTTTAACTGTCACACATACAAAACTATTTCTTATGAAACAACCACCATTGTAGAAAGCTTTCAGAATCAAATGTAATAATGATTATCTCTCATGAGGAGGCTAGATAATCAGGACCTGATCGTGTAAAAGTTATATTAAGATGGGAAATCATTATTAAGTCAAGTCACAGAATAAAATGTCTTGACAAGTAAGTAGCATTTGAGTTTTTTCTCTAAATACTATCTAGGGAAAGATTTTTAATATAAATATTTTTTTAAATACAGCATTTTATTATATCACATAGAAATGTTTGTCTACATTATATAATACTAGAGGATGGACTCTATCCCTCATTCATTCATTTCACAAATATTCAATTAGTATATACTTTGGGAGATAAAAACGATAGGTAACTATTCTGTGGAAAATAGCTGTATGAACAGAATTTAGGCTCCCTGAAAGTAGGGAATTTTTTGTTGGTTTTGTTCAGTGGTGCATCTGTAGCATCCAGAACAAGGGCTAGCAATGTTTTCCTTGTAAAGGGTGAGGCTTTGTGGGCTGCATAGGGTTTCCATTGCATTTTCTTCTTTGTTGTTTGTTTCTACACCCCATTACAAACATAAACAACATTCTTACTCTGGTCCATGGGCTTTATTTGGCCTACCAATCATAGTTTACAAATGTTTGATCTCGGTCATTGCCAAGTACTATTTAGAACATACTCAGTATTTGTTGGATCTCTACAATGTATAAGCAATGGGGAAATAACAAAGATAGCATGGCTGGTGCTGTCCAAGAACTAATGAATAAGGAAAGGAGACAAGTAGACAGACCTATATATAGAACTAATGATAGTCAGGGTTGGAAGACTCAGGAGAAAAGTTGGAGTGACCAAAGAACATGACATTTGAGCTGACTGTTGGACAAGACTTTTAATGAAAAAGATTTCAAATGAGTTCCAGGTCGAAATCTAGTCTAATGACTTGAATTAGAGGGGCAATTTTAGAACTCGTGGATAAATATGTACTCATTTCTGTGCCTTTCAGAAACTATAACCAAGAAAGATGTTATGGCACCTGCAGAGGTTACAATTTGGTTTCCTTCCAGCTCACCATCTCTAAAAATATTCCATGGGAAAGCCACAAACATTATATTGAAAATCAAGGAAGCTACTTTTCTTTGAATAAAGGTGATGAACACAGTGGTCTGGTTTTGGTAACGTACAAACATCACTGTTAATGCTAGGAAATGAACAAAGTAGGGTAGCCACTGCAAATCTTGGAAGATTGGTTGTTAACTATAATCAAAGCAGTACAATTAAAAAAATAAGAGAGAATTGGCAGATATACAGAGGTACATCAACTCAACAATCCACTTAGAGTGTGATAAATAGAAAGGACAGTGACAAACCAGAGACCCTATTAGTGAAACTGCACCTCAGTATTTTTATACAAACTATTTGACATTTTTAATATGTCAGTACAGGTGTGGAGTTGGCTTAAACTGCTGTTCATGTAGGTTATAACAGATGTAGAAGATTAAAAAAAAAATCTCACAACTTACTGAAAAGATAAGTTTAAATGTTCTAGGATTGATTAGTTAAAAAAAAAAAAACAAAAAAGCCGTACCTCATTTGCTGCATTATGCTTCAGTGCTCACTATGGCAGAATTGACCTTTCTTTATTAAGTACTGCATATGTTCATTCTTTACATGACATCCAAATGGATTCAAAATGTGATGAGGCTATTGGCTCCATTACCACACACTCCAGGTTGCTCATTTGCACAAAAGAGATTGTTCATTTTGTGTTTTTCATCAATCCCATACTGATCTGAACAATACAGGGTGCTTGTAATCCTACTCAAATGGTTTCTTGCCTTCAGCTGTCTTTGCTAAGGTGGCTTCTGAGTCTTGGGGTATTTTTCCCCTACATTACATGATGATGAATGCCCTTTCTCTGTTTACTTCTCTGTTGAAAGTCACTGTTGTCAGCAGCATGGCCTAACATGGCTGGTGTCATACCCCTTAATAATGATGATTCCAAAGCAAACATGACACAGAAAAGAAAGGGCAGCATCAGCCGCAAAAGAAGAGGCCTGCTTTGCAATGTCGGAATCATAAACTCATTAATTGCAAAGTACAGCTGCAGGACTTTGAAAGATGCAATTGTCCACTGATGTTTAAACCAATAAGGATGACAATTTTGTACCCCATCTTCTAGATTTTCAATTAGAAAAGACAATATATGAAAAGAGTCTTCTGGCATGTGGCTAAACTCTGAATTGCAATTCTGACCTACGTTTATTACAGCCATGTGACACATTTTTTATCATGTTAAAGTGTCTATTAGCAATTCACTCTTAAGAGACCTACATACGTATCCGCTTTGGTTGTGAGAAAAAAATGTGGTAGTCTCAAGTTCATCCTCTGGGACCACTAATCCCCAAATGAGTATAGTTTTTTCCATTACGAAGTCATTCTGGCTTTAAACAGAAACGCACTAAATTTGAATTTCTCCTTTCTTTCTATTTTACCTGGCATCATTTCTGACACAGAAGCTGACCAAGTAATAGTCAATTAGCTTGACTGCTGTCATTGTGCATGTGAAGGAAACAGTAAGTACAGAATCTGCTTCACAAAGGCAGCTCTAGTGAACAACGACTTATTTATCACAGTCATTTATATGGATGCTAGAAAACAGATCTAGGATGCTTGCCTGGCAGCTGACTTACACGAAAAGGGCATTTGAGAGCCAATGACAATATTATAATCTTCCTCTGCGGCCATACCAAGGCCGCAAAGGGTAAAATAATCTATTTACATAACATATACTTTTAAAAGCATTGTTGGATGGAGACTGTCACCAACTGAGCAGGGCAGCCTAGAATTATGGCTATATATTTCACATTTCATTAGAAACGAAGCAAGAGAACTCAGAAATCTCAAAAAGCCTAAAAAAGGAAACATCTGGGAAGACAAGTAGAACAACAATGCAGGATCTTTCTCATTCTGGTAAAATCTCTACTAGTTAGCCTAGCTAAGGTATGAAGTATTGTGATGAACCTAGAAGTATTTATAGATAATTATCAGAGATAGTATTATAAACACAGTCCCCATTTTCCCAAGAATTTGAATTTAAAATATTGCTAACAATGAAACTAGGCTGAACGAAACAGAAGTATTTTTGATGGTTCAAAAAGTACTTTGGGGCATTACACTGCCTCAGGGTCATCATTAGACACATCAGTCATCACTACGCCACCGCTATACAAATGTGCTGGATAATACAGAATTTTTCCGCTTAATATGAAGCTATCACACATAGCCAATTCTATTGTATTTATTTTGGAAAAAAGAAATTTTAAAGAAAAGTGAATACATAAAATCAGACCTATTGCGTTTTAGCCTGTTTACACATGAAATTATTATTGGATAATTAGTCTCACTTTCTTGGTGTTTATTGTGCTTGCCCTTGGGCTTCTCTTAATTTTCTTTCTGGTCTGTATTTGCTCCCTACCTCCTTTTAACCATTTTTTTTACCCTTTCTTTCAATTTTTTTTTTTTTTTTTTAATATCATCAGCATTTTGTCCAGCACTTCTTTTCTGCAATTAGGGAATTTCGTTTTTTCACAGACCTCTTGTGTCATTGCTTTTACCATTAAAGGAGAGATTGAAGAGAGAACTTATAAAGGTTGAAAGACTGGACTGAGAATAAAGAGCCCTGAGTTCTAGTCCCCACTGTCATTAATTCTCTATGTGACCGAGAGTAAATCACTTCACCCTCTAGGGGCCTAGTTTTCCTCTTCTGGAAAATGAGGGATTTGGACTAGATGATCTCTAGGCTCTACCACACCCCACCTATAATTTTGTCAGCAATGACACAGAATAACAGTTGTGTGGGGCAGTTGAAACACATGTAGACTTTGCCTATAGACCTCAGGATGTGAGTAGATCTATTTAGTCCATGATATGTCAAGTTTTAATTCCTCCACTGCTGGCGCTTGGTAGAATTTCTTGAGGAAAGAGACTATTCCTTATTTTCATCTCAGTATCACCAACATTTAGTACAGTGCCTAGAATTTTGCAGCAGTTAACAAATGCTCCTTCTACTTTGTGCTTCCACATCTCACAGGATTTTCTGTTCACAAATGTTTATATTACATTAGTTTATCACATTCCTAATTGAAACTACTCATTGCCTGTGGTTTCTGCATACTTACTTACCAAAAACATCCAGTTCTTTGGACTATAATTTTTTTTCTGGAAAATGGCAGGGCTAATGGGAAGCACATTATTTTCAGAAAGATACTGGAATGAGTCATGAGGGAATCAATGTTCACCTCCTAAATAATTCACCGCTAGGATTCATTGTATTGGTGCACTGCTTGTGGTACTAGAACAGTGGTTCTCAACCTTCCTAATGCCACAATGTATTTTCATTGTTAAAAAGGGGTCGTGACCCACAGGTTGAGAACCGCTGTACTAGAATTTCAGTTCCTACTTGAAATTGTGACTTTCAGAGGCCAAGGCTTGAAAAGCCATACCTTTTGGAAACACATTTGAAAAGACAGCTACAGAAATAACACAAAGTTCTAATAATGTTTTTGTTGCTCCAATTCCAGAAGTAAGTGCAAAGTGGTATAATAAAAATTCCTGCCACAACTTAATATTTGCTATTAACAATAAGATTATAGTGGGGGAGTGTATGAAAAGATTGATCTTGCAAAAAAGGAAAAGAAAATCTGTAGACCTGTGATAGACTTCAAATTAAAATACTGATATTTGTTTGGACCACTTTGTTTAAAAACTATGCTTTTTTGTATCTTGATTTTTACATTTCTAACATTTAACGATGATGAATTGTAAAGGACACATGTAAGACTATAATGCAGCTAAATGATGCATTTGTAATTCATGTGAAACAACATAATTAGTTCTCCAAGGGTTCATCAATATATTATTCTACTAAACAGAATACTTGAAAGTCCCACTTGAGTTTTAAATGCAATATGAAGCCTTTATTTTAAGCATGGCTTGCTCTGTGTAATATTCTCATAATTATTTTCCAGCAATAAGAAATATTAGGTTGATTATTTTTATTCTAGCTGTTAGCCCCTCATGCTGTGAAGAAAGCAACTTCTTGAATTCATTCATTTTAATACAAAACTGACATATTTGAAGAGCTATACTTAAAATAAAGAAAAAGATTTGAGTTCAACAATTACATAAGAGGTTAAAAGTTGAACTAAAATAACTATTTTAAAAGCTCACATTTACTAAAAGGCATGAAACATATCTATTTCCCCTCCAAAATAAGAACTTCTATAACATTATAATATGTAAATACATAGAAGTCTGTTTTAATATAAAATTTTATCCATGGAAATAAATTATAATACAACTTTCTGATATATAGTAACATTTTGCTATATAATTAGAAAAAAACAGAAGCCTTATTCTTCACTTTGGTACCTGTCACTATGTAGAAGAGAAAGACAAACTCTTTAACATGTTTGTCTTTTTAAAATAATGTCAAGCCGGGCATACTGGCTTATGCCTGTAATCCTAGCATTCTGGGAGGCCAAGGTGGGTGGACAGCCTGAGTTCAGGAGTTCCAGACCAGCCTAGGCAAGAGACCCCATCCCCACTAAAATAGAAAAAAAACAAACAAACAAACAAAAAAAACTAACCAGGCATTGTGGCGGGTTCCTATAGTTCCAGCTACTTGGGAGGCTGAGGCAAGAGAATTGTTTGAGCCCAAGACTTTGAGATTGCTGTGAGCTACATGCCATGGTACTCTACCCAGGGTATTGAGTGAGATTCTGCGTAAAATAAAATAAAATAAATAAATAATGTCGGTATATGTTTGCTAAATGTTTAGGTATGTGTTAATGAAAACCATACAGCTTGTGCATCTCATGAAAATTCTGCTTTTTGTTGCAACTACTGCCTGCTAATTATCTCTAGAAACTCTAAAACCTGAAAAATACATATTGCTTTTGAAAAGAGGCTGGATGAGATCATTTAATGCCTTTTTCTTTCGGACTTCCAGATAATCTGCTTTTTAGCCACTCAATTTATTTACAAAATCCATGAGCCTATCTCTTTGTAGAGTGGCCTGTCAATGTGACTAGTTCCATATGTGAGCAAGCATATTAGCAACCATAAAGCCATTGGGGAGCCTAGCACTCTTGGAGGCTGAGGTGGGTGGACTGCCTGAGCTCACAGATCTGAGGCCAGACTGAGCCATGACTGAGACCCTGTCTCTAAAAATAGCCAGCTGTTGTGGCAGGTGCCTACAGTCCCAGCTACTTGGGAGGCTGAGGCAAGAGAATCGCTTGAGCCCAAGAGTTGGAGGTTGCTGTGAGCTGTGTCGCACTCTACTGAGGGGGACAAAAAGAGACTCTGTCTCAATAATAATAATAAATAAATAAATATGGCCAAAAGGACTGATGAGACTTTTTTTTCCTGATGCTAGACTTGGGAGGGCGGGGGAAGGAGGGGGAGTGTCTCTAATTAGTTTTAGACAACAATAGACTGCAGCAACTCCTATGCATTAGTTGTCTTTTTAATTAAAAGGTGGGAAATAGGGGAATTGGAAGGTTAGGGTAAAAAGCAAAGGAAAGGAAGGAATAGAAAAGTTGTCTCAAGAAGACAAGATAAAGTTTCCATTTTGAAATGATCTGGCATATGTGCAGAAGTGGCAGAGGAGGATTTAAGGAACACATATTCCAGCCCTAAAATGTACCTGCAACGAGTAAAGCTTAAACACATCACCAAAGGACCAACACAGGTCATTTTAAGTCAGCTTGGAAATTGTTTAATACTTCATTATATTCTGCGGAGAGAAATATATCCTTGAATGGCTGCTGTGAAATCACATTGTTGCCCTCCTCTAGAATATGTATAGCAAGTGGTACTTCAATTTCAACAACGGAGGTCAATTAACCGAAATAATGGATAGGGAAGTTCTGTGCAAAAGAGAAGAGAGCTGTTTTTTATTAAAACTAAACTCGTTCTTAGGATATGTAAGCACAGTTCAGAATAATAAGTCTTGCCCTTCAGGAATGTAATAAGGACAAGTCATAGACTTGAATTCCTTCCCCAAGAGCATATTGGAATGTCTAGTTTAGTTTCAGAAACCAAACTGGCCCCCTCTTTTGAAATTCTTCTTATAAGGTGTCTTGTATAATGACACATATAACTAGGCACTTGTTATCCTTCTGATCCAGGCTTTCTCCTGTTCAATTTCAAAGGAGTTCCCTTGAGCCTAAGCTGAGAACATAGTAGTCTTGAAAAATATAGAAAAAAATTACTTCTTTTAGGTGTTGGGGTCTCAGAAGGTAAAAGGCCCTCAGGAGATCAACCTGAAGCTCACACTAGCTCTTGTGGGCTATCACAGCTATGGAGTCCATGAGCAGTAAGTACCCAGAAATTCAGCAAGAAATCTACATATACTGTTTAGAGAGTTGTCAGATCCCTTCATTTTACCCAGCATTTTTACCCAACTCTTTTTACACAAGACATGTAGCAACACCAGATAAAATAAGTGTTCAGTGGAAATATGTTGGAAATGGGACCTGAACAAACAGCTGCCCTATAAACCTAGAGTACAATGATCCCTGAATGCTGTGAAGATCACTTGGAGTAGACTCTTTAGATAACCACCCATGCCATGTCTGGCCAGTTGGTGGGGTTTGGGGGGAAAGGGAATTTGGTAAAGATTTTCTTCCATGCCAATCATGTTAATGTGGGACTTGGCGCAATTAACATAATGGAGAAGACATATTAATAAATAATTACAATTAAAGCTATGTTAACCCTCCTAATAACAAAAAGGGAGTCAACGACAAGAAATTATTTATTAATGTATCACAATTGTGAGCTTGGCTTTCCATGGCCATGCTATTTTAGGTGCCTCATAGACAAAATACAGTATTTGGTTTTAAAATTCGGTTTTTACATCCAGAGACAGAATTAATGTATGAGTAATGAACAAGGAAGAATTCTAGAAAACAACAGACATAGTTGATTTGATCCCAGAATATAAATGAACTGTTAACAAAAACAGAAAATCCTAATATATCCACCTCATTTAAATCAATATGTGACTACTTCACCGCTCCCTTGGATACACCTTCTGATATCTGTCAGATCCCTGACCCAAACCACATTCTGTACCAATGACTGGCCTCCTCCCAACCTGCAGACAGATAGCTGGGGGTCTACTCTATGAGTCTATCCTCAGGGACATTCTCTGGGGGTTCACTTAACCCACTTTGCTCTTCAGACATGTTTTATCTTTTTAAAAATGTACCTTTTCTCACATTTTAACATCTCTAACATTAAGACACATCTAACAATCATTGGTATGCTGTGGTTTAATTGGCAGTATTTCTTCCTTTCTTAGTGGTACATGAATTAATGTATATCTTGTGATTGACATCATCTTAGATCAATGATACATGGTAAAATAAACACCTAAGTCTCCTGATGTGAGGAATGGCTATCTAAAGTTATCTACATGATACCTGTCCATTGTATTGCCCTCTTCTCAGATACCTTAGAATCCTCTTGTAATGGGGTACTTTACATATAGGTCACAATGCGTGGCATCATATGACCTCAATCACACTAGACTAAATAATGGGTAGATACCAAAGAAAATTATTTATAGGCCACTATGAAAGCTCTTTACAGCAAGAATCCTCTGCTTTAAACCAAAGCAACCAAATCTTTCTTGAGTAAATTTAATGAGACACATGAAGAAAGGAATTAATTGTTAGGTAGCAGCAAAAGCTAAGAGAGAGAAAGAGAATGCTAAAAGCTACCTGGCTGTATAAGCCAGAAATAAGCAGACTCCTTGATGTAGAATGGAGAAAAGAGAGTCCATTCATTGTTAAGGGAGTATAAAGAAGAATCAGACATACAGAAAAATAAAAACGAAGTAACTGAGACACCACAGATATTAGTAAGGCAAAACTAGAGCACAACAGATGCCTGCTCTGAAAGGATGACTACCAGCACAGTGGTCACTGCATCCCCAGAGTTACTTTCAGACTGCCAGAGTCATTGGTATAAATGCAACATGCTAGTTTTGATAAGGCATGGCTGGGAAATCACTGTGGTATTTCTTCCCCGTGTTTCCTTAATTCTCTATCACCTACAAAAACAAAACAAAACAAAACCCAAAACTTTAGCATGTCTCTGTTCTTTGCAAATAAAAAAAGCCTTTTGTATGCTGTAAAGCAAGTACAAGAAAATGAAAGATATTGAACAAAGAGAATGTGGTAAGGAATATAGTAAGAGCTACAAACTGGCTGAGCCAAAGAGAGGAGGAGGTTAGAATGAATAATCTCAAAAACTTGAGAGAAAGGGAGGAGCAGGGGTAGGTGGGAGCACACTAGATAGAAATGGAATACCAGCTCCATTCTATCTCTACTTTTTATTTACTGGAAAATAATAACCATTTTCTTTTTAATGGTTTAGTGGTTACAGTTTCTTTTTAGTGGTAATATCTTATTGGGTCCTGGCCAAATCCTAAAATTTGGCTGAAATTCTCCTCCCTAGTGATAACACTCAGGGAAGGTCATGCTCAGCTTACCTCCCTTTCTCAAATTAACCTTGGATTAATCAAACTCAGCCTTCTAATCAGCAAACCTAATAATATTTCTATTTTTTCAAATAAATTCAGTTAAGCACATGTATTAGGGCAATGTTGCATTGTCCAACATACCTTAAATGGGCCCATACTTTTCAGAATGGTCACTGAAAGAAACTATAACTCAAAGTTATATTTTTCTTTTTATTTTGGGGTTTTAAAACATGCAAAAGTATCAGTTTTAAATATCATTTGTGGAATATAAGATTATGGGAAATATTGTTTCCCTTTTTATCATTCAAAATCTTCTCCCAATGTAGAGTTAGTTATAAGGAACTACTTCCCTATGGAAGTACCAGTCGCACAAAGGTGTGTGAACTATTTTCATTCATTGTATTATCTTATGTGAATATAAAAAATTAAAATATGCTTATACTTTCTTTTTTATTAAAAAGTAAATGAATTTAAGAATGAAAATGATACTAATTCAAATCCAATTTGTTGCTCTTAATTTTTCAATGCATAAGTCTATTACTCTCTTTAGTAGTATCTGAATTCTAGCAATAATCTGGAATGGCTTCTGTCCCTTAAATTCAATGATTTTCTTGCTTTTTTTTTTTTTGGTTTTGAAAAAAATCAGAGCTTGTTTCATTTAGGTATTTTTTTGTTGTTTCTATGTTTTAACAATATGAAGTTGATCTGTCATTCACTTATAGTTTGGCTACCTAGCAGGTAATGATTTGTTAACATATCAAAGTGACATTCTCCAGGACTGGTCATCAGGATGGATATTACTGTATTAAAAATGGGATATGGCTTAGCACTTGTAGCTCAGCAGCTAGGGTACTAGCTACATACACTGGGGCTGGCAGGTTTAAACTCAGCCTGGGCCTGCTAAACAACAATGACAACAACAACAAAAATAGTCAGGCATTGTGGTGGGCACCTGTAGTCCCAGCCACTTGGGAGGCTGATGCAAGAGAATCGGTTCAGTCCAGGACTTTGAAGTTGCTGTGAGCTGTGATGCCATGGCACTCTACCCAGGGCAACAGCTTGAGACTCTGTCTTAAAAAAAGTGGGGGGAATAAAATGAAACAAAATGGCAATCTTAGCTCAGATATGCATTTTTCACCATGACAAGAGTTCAAATTATATATTTAATATGTAACCACATTGCTTTCAATGCACATTTTCGAAGACTTTTATTACCCCTCTCTTTCTTACCCTTTCATCATCTTAAATATATGTCAGTCAGAATTCAAGATTTTATTTTCTATCACATTCATTTCCCAAAACTTTATAGTCTTGGGAATTCCAGACTGTCTTTCTTTAGATCAGTGGTCTATATGGAATATTTGGTTTTATATTAGATCTCAAACTGCCTACAGAGAATCCTATCAGTTACCCGGGTACCACTGAATTTTTATTTTTTAACTGTGATGTGTAGAAAGGGAATTCAAGATGGCCTCTTGTAATTTAGTTATTCAAGGAGAAATGCATAGATAAACTTGCTTTAAATAATATTGCTTGCCTAAGGAAACTTCTCATTAAAATAATAGTTTGCTGATGTCACCAAAATGGTAAAATCCAAAGTCCCAGCCCTTGTTCTTCCACAGAAACATCAACTGAACGATACACAGACCGAAATACTTTCATGAGGGGACCAGAATAGAGTTAAGAGGTTACAGTACTCTAGATGAGCAAAAGATCAAGAGCAACTGCATTGAAATGGGTAAGAAGAGCAATTTCATTTTACTGTGTCAGTCCCTCCCCTAAGCCAGTTCAGCATTGAAAAAGATTGCCTTGGCCTGAAATTTCTTTCTCATGGGAAAAGAGAGCACACTTCCAATGTATTGGCCTTTTGGTACAGTGCCTAAAGGGTTGATTTCTGTCTTGCTTTACATAGAACACTATTGGAATAGGAATAGCTTGGACATTTTGTAGCAGTGAAGAACAAAGTAAAAAGGCAGGCAGCTTACTGTGATGGGCATACCTCTGCAAGATACATAAAATGCACAGAACCTGATGTTTCTCCCACAAAATGGAGGGAAAGAAATAGAACATGACCCCAAAATCTGGCCTCTCAGTGTACCACCTAAGGGGCTTGTTTCTGTTTTGCTTCAGATGGAGCATTAATGGAACTAGCATAGTTCGGCGGAGCCAGCTAAGAATAAACATTGGCTGGTAGATGGCTGTACTGAGCATGGCTCCATGAGATCAGGTTCCCAAAGAAAAGAAACAAGTAAATTCCTCTAATTAGGAATCCACCTGCATAAGTCCAGAGAAGATGTACTCATAGAAAAGATCTGAGAGGGTCCCAGGATCTCTTGCCTAGCTGATTGGTTAAGCTCTTCCCCTGTCTGAACCAGTGCATAAAGTCTGGGAGCAGTGGGTAATTTCTAACTTTGTGTTCCTTGTAGGAGATACCAGTATAAAACTACAGGCAACACAAAGAATCAGGGAAACATCATACAGTCAAAGGCATACAATAAATCTCTGCTATGCAATCCTAAAGAAACAGCATGACTTGCCTACAAAAGAATTCAAAATAATCATCTTAAGGAAGCTCATTCAGTTATGAGAGAACACATTTAGACAAGTAAACATTGAGAAAACTATGCAGCAACAAAATGAGACCATCAATAGAGACAAAAACTATATATATATATATATATATATATATATATATATATATATCCCCGAACAGAAATTCTGGTTCAATAACTGAACTGGAAAATTCACTAGAGAGATTAAACAGCAGATTTGATTAAAGAGAAGAAAGAATCAGTAAACCTGAAGACAAATAACTTAAATTATACAGTCAGAGGAATGAAAAGAAAAGAATGAAAGAGTGAAGAAAGTCTAAGTTACTTATTGGACATCATTAAGCAGACCAATATATTCATTATAGGAATCTCAAAGGAGAAGAAAGACAGAAAGGGGCCAAAACTTCTTCAAATAAATAATGAAAGAAAACTTACCAAATATGGAGAGGGAAAACTATTTATTTATTTATTTATTTGTTTATTTTTATGAAGCCCAAAGAACTCCAAATAAAAGAAACCCAAAGAAGTCTACAGCAAAACACATTATAACCAAATTGTCCAAAGTTAGAGAAAATTTTTAAAGCAATAAGCAAAAAGTGACTCATCATATACAAGGAAGTCCTCGTAAGACTAAGATTGTGTTTCTTAGCAGAAACTTTGTAGGCCAGAGGGTGGTAGTACAATAATATTAAAAGTACTGAAAGAAAAAAAAAAAACAAAAAACCCTGTCAACCAAAAATACCACACTTAGCAAAACTGTCTTTGAAAAGTGAAGGAGACCTAAAGACACAGACAAATAAAAGTTTAGAGAATTCATCATTAAACAGGATGCTAATGGGAGTTCTTCAAGTTGAAATGAACGGATGCTAAACAATAATATGGTATAAAATACATTGGTAAAGGTAAGTCAATAGACAAATAAAAACTAATGTTATAATAGAATTTTGAAATCACTTTTAATTGTACCATTAAAAACAATGTATTAACACAATCCGTGGCCACCCAGACCTCTGTGCGAATGGCGCCATGACCCACACCCATCGGGCCTCCACACGCCCTGACCAGGAACTCTGGGAGCCATGCAACCCCGCATCCTGCCTCTGTAACCCTCCCTGCCTCTACACTGGCCCACCTGTCTGGCCAGGGACTCTGGTAGCCACATGCCCTCCAGAGCCCTCACTGCCTCTGCACGGAGCCCTTCTCTTGCCCAGAGACTGCTGGAGACTTGGGCTCTCTGTGCCAAAGTCACCAGGGGCCAGGCACTACCAGAATTGTATGCACCACCACCCCGCCCTGTTGCTGGATCCTGGTGTGTCACATTCCAGAGCTGCTCCCACAACCAGAACTCCCTGCCTGGGGCAGTCCCAGAGGAGCTACACAGGGTCACTACCTACAAAGATCCAGCAACAATAGAGTGATCCACTGGGGTCTAATCTTGGAGAGACACCTCCCCAGCTCTGAGGACGCCCAGAGGCAATGGTGAAAAACAATCATGAGGTGAAATCGACAAAAAACTCCGGCAATATCAATAATCAGAATAGATCAACTTCCCCAAGGAACAATGGGGGCAGACACAACACAAGATCCCACGCACAAACAAATAGCTGAGATGTCAGAAATCGAATTCAGAGTCTGGATAGCAAATAAGATCGAATTAGAATTCCAAGCAATAACCCAAAAGATATCTCAAGAATTCAACTAAGTCAAAGACCAAATGACCAAAGAATTTGACACATTGAGACAAGAATTTGCAGCCCTAAAAGATCTAAAAAATACAGTAGAATCCCTCAGTAACAGAATGGAGCAAGCAGAAGAAAGGATTTCTGCATTGAAGACAAAAGTTTTCAAACGCTCCCAAACCTTCAAAGAAGAAGAGAAATGGAGGGCAAAAATAGATCACTCTCTCAGAGAGCTCTGGTATAATTAGAAGAAAACCAATATTTGTCTTATAGGGATCCCTGAAAGTGACAAAGTGTCTTCACAAGGCACAGAGTCTCTTCTCCATGAGATTATGAAGGAGAACTTTACAGACATGCCAAGAGATTTTGAAATTCAGATAGCAGTTTCAGAACTCCAGCATGACTCAACCCAAATAAGACATCCTCCAGACACATCATAATCAATTTCACTAAAGTTAATATGAAGGAGAAAATTCTGAAAGCAGCCAGATGAAAGAAAACCATCACCTACAAGGGGAAGAATATTAGAATAACTACAGATCTCTCTGCTGAAACATTTCAAGCTAGAAGAAGATGCTTATCAACTTTTAATCTCCTAAAACAAAATAACTTTCAACCCAGGATTCTTTACCCAGCTAAACTGAGTTTCATTTATGACAGAGAAATTAAATGGTTCAATGACATTCACATGTTGAAGAAATTTGCCATAACTAAACCAGCTCTCCAGGATATTCTCAGACCTATCCTCCATAGAGACCAGCATAATCCTCCACCACAAAAGTAAACCCACCCAGAAAATTTGGATCAAATTCCAACTTCCACAGTCACAAAAGGATTAAAAATGTCCACCAGACTCTTGAAAAGCTTATAAATATTCTCAATTAATGTGAATGGTTTAAATTGTCCTCTAAAGAGGCACAGGTTGGCTGACTGGATA
>CAUYPK010031405.1:0-36342 GCA_963574355.1 Loris lydekkerianus
GTAGGGAGTGACCCTGTGTAGTTCCTCTGGAGCTGCTCTAGCTAGGGTGTTCTGGTTGTGGAAGCAGCTGTGGTGTGTGACACACCCGGATCCAGCAACAGGACTGGGGTGGTGGGCACGGTTCTGGGAGTGCCTGGCACCCAGTGACTTTGGCACAGAGAGCCCAAGGCTCTAGCAGTTTCTGGCCAAGAGAAGGGCTCTGCGCAGAGGCAGGGAGGGCCCCAGAAGGCACGCGGCTACCAGAGTCCCTGGCCAGATGAACAGGCTAGTGTGGAGGCTGTGAGGACACAGGAGGGAGGACACAGAGTTGTGTAGCTCCCACAGTTCCTAGTCAGAGAATGCGGAGGCCCGGTGGGTGCGGGTCACCAGTCAGGGGTTGCTGCACAGCTCTTATGGAGGTCTGGGCGGCGCCAAGCCCAGGGCAATAGCCCAAGGCTCCAGTGTGCCAAAACTGTCTCACTCTGCCCCTAAGGATTAAGGCTATAAGGCAACTCACTCCCCGCCTTTAGGCTGCTCAGTCACTAGGTTACTTTATCCCGCCCAATCCTTGCTCTGGGACCCTGAGGGCAGAGCTTGCCGGGGCAGTTTTTTCCCAATGACTTCCTGCGCCCAGCTCAGTGGCTCAGTCTGGGGCCCCAGACAATGCCCAAAGTTCTCCACACTCCTGCTCAAACTCTCCCCAAGGCAGTTCAACTGAGTGCCAAGTCCAAGAACACCAAAACAGTTCACAGGTAAGGCCTTTCATGTTTGCAGTCTCACTGCTGCTTGTACTCACGGTTGCCGAGGTGATTAGGTCAATCAAACACACGCAATCACTTGCCAGTTCTCCACTGTTTTTGTCCTCCTCTTGCGGTCCAGAAGTCCCTTGGTGGCTCCCTGTATACTCAAAGGGATGATTGTAGGCAGATCCCACCGGCCAGAGATGTCTGGAGTCCTGTCTCCCCAGACTCGCTGTGCACAGTTGCAGGGAAGCTGTTACTCGGCCGCCATCTTTAATCCTCCCCAATCATATCTTTTGCCTATTTTTAATTTTTTGTCTTATTATTGAGTTGTAATATTTTCTTATATTTTAGATAAAAGTTCATTGAAATATATATATTATGAATCTTTTCTCCCATTCTCTGGCTTGATTAATTTTTTTTAATTGTTTTTTAATTGTGTCTTTCAAAGAACAAACATTTTTAATTTTGATGAAGTTCAATGTAACAATTTTAATTGAAATATAATTTCAAGTTTTTCTATGTTGTGGTAAAAAATATGTGTCTTCTGACATACTAAGTTTTATAAATATATTGAGAGACTTTATAGACTACTGAGTTTCATAAGTGCTTTAAGAGAGTGTTGTCTCTAAATGATAGACAGCAGAAATATATGTAGCTATAATACCATAAATTTTTATTAAGACCTTCTGTTTGGCTTTTTCCCCTCTGATCTGTCAAAGATGAAGAAAAATATATTAAAGCTTCCCATGGCTATCTATGTCCACTTCTCTATGTATTCTTAACATCTTTTTTATATTTAGATTGAGTAATCTTGACTTTAGAATGCAAAAATATATCTCTTTGTCCAGTTTATTGACTTGTATTGATCCTAATTTGTATGGTAGTATTATATTCCTTTTTTTTTTTTTTTTTTTGGAGACAAATTCTCACTTTGTCGCCCTAGGTAGAGTGCTATGACATCATAGCTCACAGCAGCCTAAAACTCTTGGACTCAAGCGATTCTCTTGCCTCAGCCTCCTGAGTAGCTGGGACTACAGGCACCCACCACCACACCCAGCTATTTTTAGAGATGAAGTCTCACTCTGGTTCAGGCTGGTCTCAAACCCATGAGATCAGGCAATCCACCCTCCTTTGCCTCCCAAGGGCTGGGATTACAAGCATGAGCCACCATGCCCAAGCACATTCTTACTTCTTTTTTGTCATAATATGTGACATATTTCCATCATTTTTTAAATATTATCTTCGTATAACTTTATTTGTATCTCTTATAAACAGCATATTCAGGAATTTAAATTTGCTTATCAATAACTTTTTTTACTAGAAAATTTTGACCTATGAATGTTTATTATCACAATGATGTACTCTGCCTTATTTGGGACATCTTGGTTTGTTTCTGTTTCTGATTCTTTGGTATTATCTCCTCTCAAGTTTGTTTTCATCTTCTAGGAACTTTATAAAAATGTGTATCATTAATTTCATTAATGCATATGTTTATGTATTTTAAAATTATTTCAATCTACATTTCCTTAACTTCGAGAGTCTCAGGTATTTATGACAAAGAGTTTTAACATAATATGCTAGTCAAAACCCTCTCACTATCTACCTACTTTTTGATCTTTATTAATATAATTTAGGGATTTGAATTCAAGATGTTATTAAATTTATATTTTCTTTGTAAACTGTTTTTTAATCAAAAAACATTAGCATTCTATTTTATAAGCAGATTTATAACCTATTACTTAAACTTTTTCTACTTTCTGGGGTTCCAGTGTTCTCTATTCATATTCATCATTTTATTTAATGGTTTCCTTATGTGTTGGAAGTATTATGCTTGATTTCTGGATTAGTTCATGTGTCCATATAATTTTTTCAAAAAAAGTAATAAATGGCTTATATTCTGTGAGCTTTTATATATAGAAAAATGTATTTCTATTGATTTTTCCAAGTGGAAATCTCCTTGGTTGTGTATAAAACTGAGTCACAATTTTTTTCTTTCAAAACTGTAAAACATTATTCCATCATTTTTCTAATTTCTTTGCCTGAGTCATCCTACTTAGAAACTTGCAGGTTAATCACTTTTATTCTCAAGGTTTAATTCTTTTTCCAGGATGTATTCAGGCTTCATTCATTTTACTTGATAAGTGGCCTATTATAAAGGTACTACTTTTCTAAATTTTTTTTTCTGAATTCTACATTAGATAATTTTCAGAAGTGTGCTTTTACTTGTGAGGGCTAATGCAGAAGCCTGTTCCTTATTCTAAAGAATGTTTTTACAGGTCCCATGTTGTCTGCTCACTTTTTCTCCTTACTTACTCTTGAATTCTGTGATCTCTTAATTTTATATCATCAGCCCCAACAAAAGCAGTTATTGAGCCAAAAATGCCTGTCACAGCTATGGCCTTAGCACCTCCAAATGTCTATTTTTGAGCCTCAAATTCTTGACAGTATACTTGAAAATTCTTGCTTAGGGCCTTCTCCATCAATATTGTCTCTATTCCTTTCATTTTAAGCCTATCACAAAGCTTCTGATGCAGCTCCATTAAATATTTAGACCAAACTTCTATGCTAGGGCCTGGGCCTTGATTACAACCTTAGCAGGGACTTAAAGTCTCCACTTTCCAGTTCAACTTAGCAGGAATCTAGCTTTTGCCTCAGCCAGGGTGTGGCAAACACAAAGAATGAGCTCTCAGACTACTCTCAGGGACCAAACTCACACAAATCCGTGTAAGTGGAAATCAGAATTGAGAAAATAACACCAAAAATAAACACAGGTCCAAACTATAATATAAACCCCTGTAGGGGGTTTATGATACCTTTATTATTTTATTTTTTTTCAAATTGCCCATGGGATTTTACTACATATGTGCTTAGGACTCCTAAAGAAAATAAGTTCAGCTGAAAATAAAATAAAAAATAAGTACTGTAATATTCTTTCTAAACAGGGAAAAAAAAAACTCAATATATCTTAATAGAGAAACTGATAAATAAAATATGATATATTCATATAATAAAATATATTTAGCCTTAAAGGATTATACTAAATCAGCATGGGTAGAGCACAGGTATACTATATTAAATATAAAAGAGCAAACAAGAATAATATACAAAATCTGTTAGTAATTATCTAATTTTTAAAAAACAGAAAAACAAAACAATTATATATGGCTATGGCATATGATATTATGTATACATAACACATATGCATATTAAATATGGATATTACATATACATATAAAATATAAAAACAACTGAATCAATACATTTATCCCTCAGTATCCCTGGAATATTTTTCTAGGACCCCCTATAGATACCAAACTCCACAAATGTTCAATTCCTTTATCCCAACTGGCATATTTCCATAAAACCTATGCACATCCTCCTGTATACATTAAATCAGCTCTAGATTATTTCTCAAACCTAATATACCTCATACAACATCCACATATCACTCCCTTCACATGGATTCAACATAGTATGCTACATGTAGCAAATTTAAGTCTTTTCTTCTGAAACTTCAGCAAACTTTGTTTTCCAAATATTAAAAGTATCGTTTAAATCCACAGATGCAGAACCTGTGGCTATGAAACCCATGGATATGGAGGGCCCACTGTACACACTAAACTAATTACCATGGTTTTCTCAGAGTGGAGAGAAGAGACTAATGTGATGAGACCTAAATAAAAGAGTAAACTAAAACTTCACCTGAATGTTTTTGTGTGATATAACCATAGTGTTAACAAGTATTGACTCTTCACAATGGTATTTAGGCATTTGTAATAATTCCCTTTATTCTTCCAAAATTTTTTGTTCATAATTGAAAAGAATTTGTCACTTATCCTATATAAGAACTGGAGACAGCCTCTATCTATCCTCCTGAACTGTCAACTGAACACAGTTTGCAATAAATGGTCAATAAAACACTATTTATGAAACAAGAAACACAGACATGGTTAACTTGAGCTATCGCACTAAAGAAACTGATCAGTCATTGGATTTTTCTTGTAGGCTGACCTATCCTCCAGGCCAAGACACATTCTTTCTATTACTACATTTTAGAAGAAACTTCTAAATTATTCTGGCATTGCTTTAAGGATGAATCAAGGGGTGATACCCCTTTCTCATCCTGAATCTCTGACCCAACTGTATGGCTAATTTTGATAAAGCTTTTTTAAAAAGTGAAAATTTTCTGTCATATTTAAGGTAAGAATATACCTTCCTACTGAGAGAGTGACTTTTAGAAAGTATAGTATGTCTGCCTCCCTACCTGATCTTTCATTTCAGCATAGACTTTCTCTGAGTTCAGTTCCACCTGCCGCTTAAACTCTTCCAGAGCAGCATCTGCCTGCTGGGCCTGCAACCTCTGAACTTCAGTCACACGAGTGAGCTGCTCCTCTTTTTCCCTAGAGAAGTTCAGAAAAGCACCAGAGTTAAAATATAAAAGAACTAGGCTTGAATGAAAGAACAATATTTAACTCTCTCTAAAAGGAAAGTCAGATTCAATTTTTTCATCCAAATTCTATAAAACTTCTGTTTAAAAAGTTGAAAATAAAATAATTTGTCTTTGGAGAAAAAGCATATTATGTATGCTTTTAAGTCTTTCCATAACACATATTCCGATGAAGGCAAAACTACTTTCAAAGATCTTCCTAAAAAAAAAAAAAAAACTGTATAAAATCATGTGTCTCCATCAACTAACGAATGAATAAACACAATGTGGTATATCCATACAGTGGAATATTATTCAATTATAAAAAGGAATAAAATTCTAATACATGGTACAACATGGATAAACTTTAAAAACATTAAGCCAAGTGAAAGAAGCCAATCACAAAAGGTCACATATCATGTCATTCTATTTACATGAAATATCCAGAGTAGGTAAATCCATGGGGACAGAAAGTAGATTAGTTATTTGTAGGAGGTGGTCGAGAGGGGAAGGCAACAATTGCTAATAGATATGGAGTGATGAAAATATTCTAGAACTAGATACTGGTGATGGTTGCATAATCTTGTGAATATACTAAAACCCACCAAATTGTGTACTTTTAAAAGGTGAATTTTATATAGCTTTCACATGAAGGCTATAACCCAACTATAGCACAAGACTACGGGGAAAGGGCCAAGGAAGGGGAAGGGGGGGGAGGTTTTGGGGGAGGTTTTGGTGGCGGGAGGGTAAATGGGTGGGGCCACATCTATGGTGAATCTTAGAATGGGTACAGGTGATTGCACTAATGTACACAGCTATGATTTAACAATAAAAAAAAAATTAAAAAAATTAAAAAAATAAAGGTGAATTTTATGACATATGAATAATATCTCAATTTCTTTGAAAACCAATGTAACAACAGAAAGTTATTGATCTACCAGCACTTGATCTGCAGGGTAGTCAGCACAATAGAGCAACACAGTGCCTCAATTATTTTCCCACCCTATGGTAGATTTGCCCAAAAGAACTGATAAGTTTCTCGTTTCTTCTTTCCTCGACCCTAAATTACAGTTGAAAGAGTCCAATAAAACAAAAGAAATCTTTGCATATTCATAGAAAACAGGGCTTTAATTTCTAAATGCACACAAGTTAATAATAATCAATACTGAGTTCTGACGGGGTACCAGGCACTGTGCAAAAGATATTTATATGCCTCCTTTCATTTATTTTCACAGTAAACCTGTGTAAGAGTGTTATTATATCCTTACTTTTATAGAACAGGAAACTGGGGCTTAGAGAATATTTCCAAGGTGACACACCTCAAGTAATAGGTTAAGCCAGGATTCCAGCCCTGGCAGTCTGTTTCTAGAATTCCTGTTCTTGGCTACTACACTATGTTGCTTTGCTGATTTTCCAGACACCATAGGTTAAGATTAACTTGGCTCACCTTCTCTAAATGGGAAAGTTTACACATTTATAAAACATTATCTTATTACCAGCTGTAACACTGAAGAATGCCGGGGATAGATGAGGTGATTTAACTCACCCAAATCAAATTTTAAAGAAAAATCATAATGGGGGGAAAAGACTATTCTAAATTATCATGCCATTGTCTTTCAAGAGGTAAGCAAAAAGTAATTTGAGCTTTGGGGGGGGGTTACTCAGACTGGAGTTTGAACACTGAAAAATCCGAAATCATTTCTAGGTTTTTTAATAAGAACATACATGTAATATAAAGTATCAAAATATCATACAAACTTCCTCTCCCCAAACGAAAATCTTTTCCAAAGCTTAAGTGGTCAAAAGACTGCTCAAAAGACACTAAGAGAAAGTGTCACCTAACTCCTACTTCAGCAGGACTCTCCTGCCCTTTTATAATGAGGTAATGTTTATAGAAATTAGCATTTCCTCCCCACTTCCAGCCCCTGACTGCACCCATGTATTGGGACAGGGCTTATCTACAAATAAACAACTCTTTGTTTACAGGCTGAGACAATGCACCCTGCATCTTCCCTTTAGTTTTCATTTTAAGAACTACTTCTGTCTGTTTTTGTCTCTTCATGTCCATCTACTTGAAGATGACAGTAATTGATAAACTAAGCAATTTTCCCTCTGAAATCCCTTTTTCTAGGAGTATCTGTTTTACAGGCACGATCAGCATGTTTACGACCTGCAGGGTTTAATAATGCCGAAGGTGTGTAATGCCCTGCATGAGAGCTAAGCCATTCCAGACCAAGATGCATGCCAGATGTGGTTCCCAGTTACTGCATTTTAATAGCAATGGGGTATAGGCTTCTGCAAGTTTTTAAAAGCTTTTCTCTAAGTTGTCCACTTTTATGAATAGGAACCTCAATATCATGTTGTCCACCACTTTTATATGTTAACTGGTTGTTAAGTTCTAAGGCCTTAATATTCGCAATGCTTTCTCTCACATAAATTCTAAGGCCTTAATATTCACAATGCTTTCTCTGCCACATAATATTAATATCACCTCATAGATAATGGTGATTAATAACTGGATGTCACATTGAATGCTGGTTCCAAGGGCATCACTATATAAAAGACTGAGGACCCTGATGACTATGGAGAATTTTAATTTGGCCTAGTGCATTTTCACCCTTTCTATATTAATCTGCCCAAGAATAGGAAGCCTTGAGTTGTGTTTATGTAGGGGTTCCTTGGTACAAACATTGACTAATTTGTTTGAATATTCAAATATTTAAATATTAAAACACATATGGAAATAACATCAAGTCATATAAATTGTATTGGGTATCCCATGGTCTACACCTGGGTTAGCAAAAGATGTTTCTGTTGTGATGGTCCCATCTGGCCAGAAGGGGCTGCCTGGAATGCTCTATAGCAAGGATCCTGAGGGTCGGCTTAGAGGGAAAGCTGCTGTGGGTGGCGAATGGCAGCCTCATTGCAGGGTATTGGGGTTACGCAGGGCAAGAGCTGTTGTATCAAAGGTTTACCTTTGCACGGCCAGTTTCTCCATAAATAGAAAAGAAAGTACATCGGACAATATTTGAAAACTTTAAAAGTTTAAATTATATGTCATATAATCTTAAATTATGTACCATTAGTTAGCCAAAAGAAAATTATATAACATATTTATAAAAACATATGACTAGGGCTAAAATATCAACTTTATTCTATCCATGTTAAAAGAGAGTTGTTTTATAATTTAATTCAATAATTCACATGAGCTATTTAATGTAAATGCTTTCAATTTCACAGGACAAATCTTTTTCATGTCATTCTTACTAAGTTTTATTCATTTAGTTTACAATTTATGACCACATAAATCAAAGTCTTATACGTTAGGCCTCATCGGGTATATATTAAAGACCATTTTAAAATGTTAAAATAGAACTTCATACAATAAAGCGCATGGCTTTTAAGTGATAATTTCTACCCTGGTTTACAAATAGCAAATACTGTTTAATATTCCACTGTAAGCATGAGGGGATGTGTGAAATCCAGTTTCCAGTACTGCCACTCTGGCTAAGCTGATCAAACGGTAAAGCTGAATATGCAAGAAGGCCTCGTTAATGTAAATCAACGTCTCGTCTAGTAAAACCATGATAAATTAGCTATTCTAATATTTAGGCATCTTCTGTCTTAATATAAGTAAAATCTGTATCTTAAATACAGAGGTAATGATCATTTTAGGTGGGGTCCACTTTAATTTCCACAAGGTGATGAAATAGAAATGAAAGCCTTGAGCAATTGAAACAAAGTTCTGCTCCTCAACACCATAAGAACAGTGCTCTTCTATCATGATCTCAAACAGTACATCCTACCAGAAGGGGAAGAAAGAGGGACTTTGAAGATTTTTTTTTTTCAGTTGAACTAGTGGTGAGGCCGAGTATAAATGCATCACTCAAATGCCTTAAAGCTGGGCCTCCACGAAGATAAAAAGGTGGGAAGAAAATTTGCTTTTTAACTCTGATTTATTTATAAAGTGCAGTAAATTTTCCTCATCTGAGTACATAAAGGATAAAGAAAAAAGAAGCTGCATTCTTAAACAACCACAAGCCAGCTCAGATTAAAGGATGTTCTGAAGTACATGATTATTCCAAAAAGGGCAATAAAATGTAGGGGACTAATGGACTATAGTTTAGTATTTCTTGAGCTTTACAAGCTAACATTTGTATGTACAGGCCAACGGTAATTTGAAAATCTTTCTTTTGCACATTTCTGTACCAGCACTTTTGATAATGATGGCTGCAATCCAACATATATTTATAAGGCTTCACATTACAGTACACTTCATTTGCTGCCAGCTTGGCATCTCCCCTGGAAACTCCAAGAAAAACAAAACAAAACAAAAAACTTCAAACAAGTCTGAAAAACAGCTAGAAAAGAGTCTCCATTCCCTTTCCAGCTGGGCTGGAAAACAAGACTTTCAAGCAGCAATATCTACTATATCCATGGCTGCCAATTGGTACTTAAATTGATTAGATTGAATCAGCCAAAAACATTAAAACTAATACCTTTCACTAAGCGTGGTAAATGAATAAACTGTTTTGGCCCCTTCTTCATTTAACTTCTGAGACTAGTAATCTGCTAAATCTTTATAAAAAAATGGTAATCACTAGGGACATCTAAACATTTCATACCTCAAGCTTCAGAAAGGATGGCCCAGTAAAATGGACATTAGTGTTAGTCTTAATATTGAAAGTACGGCAGCACTTCCTGAGTCAATCCAGAGGTTCTACAGAATCACTGCGTGAAGACCACAAGACAAGGAATGAGAACAGCCCCCGGAAGATGGAGAAGGTAAGGAATGGATTGGTCCATAGAGCCTCCTGACAACACCAGGACAATCCCTAAATCTCATTTGAACTTCTGACCTTCAAAACTGTAAGATAAAAGATTTGAAATGTTTTAAGACACTAAGTTTGTGGTAATTTGTCACAGTAGCTATAGAAAACTAATACAATTAACAATACTAGTATTTCTTGAATGTAACACATCAAGGGTTGTCTACAATATTTAATGCATAATATTTATAACATCCTTAACAATGCTTTAAGGAAAAAATAGTAGTTGTGGATAAGAAAAATTTATAAGTTAAATTGGGAATAGGAAAAAATCCATAGGAATTGTATCACAGTCCTCAAGTGTTTAAAGTTTTTTGATTGTTCAGTTACTTGACTCCCAGTAAGTAGTATCATCAGGCTTAAAATGCAAACTAAAAATACAAATTCTCCCTCTACAAGGGTATATTTACATTTGATAGAAGCAAGTTTGAAGGAGACAAAGCCCAGAATGAAAATGCCCCAAAACTATTTAGTTAACTCCTAAAGACATCTACCTTGACTAAGGTGAATCCGCCCAAATAAGCAGAATCTAAGTTTTGTTAGCACAGAGTCAGCATTGTTATGAACCAACACATCTGGAGCTCGATGACCATTAACACTTCCTGTGAACAAAGAAAATTTTGGTCTTCCAACATAAGTTCATAAGATCAGAATCCAATATTAAGAAGAACTGTGCAGTGGGGAATTAGGTACTATTAAAAACACCAGGGAACATCAAAGTATTATCAGATAAGTCAAGAAAATGCCAGTTCACAAATAAGATGACTATTTATGAGAGAGTTTTAAGGCCTTATGAGAAAATTATGCTGCCACACATGTCTTCATGGCTCATATCAGAGACATATCTCATAATATTTGTCATACAGTGAGTGTTCATGGTGCTGGTCCAATTTAAAATATACCAAGACAATGTGCTAAGTCACAGTAGGTACTACAGAAGATAGTCACATAACCACTCATGGTAAAAAGCCAAATAATTTATAAATGCATCCTTAGCAATATGTTAGAAGATTTAAGAAAGATTTCTAAGGATAAATAATACATATTTTAGATGGCTCATAGTAAACCTGATATAATTTTTTCCTTCCTCCTCCTAAAAGAACATAAGCTCTGTTGAGCTTATAATGGCCTTTCAAACTTTCATTGACTCATTCACCAAACATCAAACATGCTAAGCAGCAAAGTTATGAGAACCTTTGTAAGAGGGTCACATCAAGTTAAGGAGTCAGATACACAGGCTCTTGAAAAAACAGAGGGAGAGGGTTCAGACAGATTGTTATCACCGTCAGTTAACTGAAGAGATGGGTATTGTAGGAAGCAGATCTCTACTGTAGGAATCTCCAATCTGCTACAGTGAATCAACATAGCTACCCACAAGCCTCTTGGGGTGAAGGGACTTACACACTACAATGGGAGTACAGGAGAGCAAAGAAAGCCAACACAGTAGTTCTCAGCATCAGAGCAGATGAACCATAATACTGGCTCAAACAGGGCAGCACTGGTATGACCACAAGCAATAAAGCTCAGTGAAACTATGATAATCCAAAACTAAATCAGGAAAATTTAAAGAAATACCTATTAAGGAAAAAGTTTAGAAAAGGTATGGTAACAGCATAAAGAAGTCCTGTGGAAGTCTCTTCTGACAAGGACCTATGACTGTCCATGATTTAGACTTACCCAGAGAGCCTGCCCCCAAGGTCAAACTCCAATATTATAGAACCATGCTTATTGGTTGAAGTATGTTAGTTACAATAGGAAGGCGGAGTCTTCTTCAACTATTAAAAAACCTCTTAAGAAGATAAAGATTCCAGCTAGGAAATCTATAAATCTTTGAACTAAACTAGATTTGAATCATGACTCAAAATAACTAGTTCTGGCATCAACCTTCTAGATTCAATTCTCAGTAACTTAGTTAAGTTCTAGGAGTTGAGACAAGGGTCCTGGAGGCAAGCTCTGAGATCTGGTTGGTCAATTTTTCCTATCTTGAAGAAACTATGATCTAACTAGGTAAAAGAAAAAACTGCAAGAAAAAAATAGTGTAATATTAAATATATTAAATTTTGTGGTAAATTTTAAGTGTTAAAGGAATACATAGATTGTAACAAGTTAATCAAACCTAAAGAAAACTAATCTCAGAAGGTCAAATTTATGTGTAAAGTAGAAAATAAAGTTATATAAATACATTGAATGAACCGTTTAAGTTTAAAGTTTAAAGCATTACATAATAGTTTTGTACTAAACTAACTTCTGCCTATAATATAGGTCCATAAATAATTCAAACAAACTCTAATCTCAGGAAACAGAAAATAAATTAATATTTGTATGTTAAAATAACAAAACCTTGAAAAAATGATGATTAAAGATGTATAGTGAAGAAAGATTCTTTTAAAATCTTTAAATACTTTAAACTTCAAAATAAATCCTAAATCTAATGTCATTTCCTTTTATGTTTCCTATATTTAAGAAATTACTGATTAAAACTTCTATATATAAACATCATATATACAAAGCTTACATACATACTCACTAATATATTTTCTTATATAGGCAGTATAATTATAAGTAAGGAATAAGGAAGTGTATACATGTTCTTCCTGTAAAATGACAATCTCCAAATATTTTGGAATAGGTGCAGGACCACTTCTCGTTACCAGGGAGAGGAAGACAGACAGTGTGAAGTCATTCAAGCAGAATGATAAGTAAACCAAAGCCAGATCAAAGGAATAAAGAAAAAAGGCTGAAATGCGAAGCTGAAATATTTATATCCTTCAAAAATAATCATCTATGCTTTGTCCCTGGGCAGTTCAATATTTCAAAGTAGCTGAAAAATATTCTCACTTATATTCATCACTAGGCACAATAGATCAAATTTTAAGTAGGCAAATTTTCTCATTATTATTTATCAAATATGAATTTAATATTTATCATGTGAAAAGTTTTTTCTGCTTATTGTAGATTATTTCATAGTGATATGAAATGAGAAGTCACAATAGATATTATCCACTACTTTTAGTGAATGATATTGCTCTAATCTGTAACATTTAGAGTGTAATCAACATTTTTAAGTCTGTATAAATGATGAAATAGAGTTCGTTCAGTATCTACTATGCTTATTATAGTTTAGGCAGTTCACATATTATTTTATTTGATTCTTATAGCTATAAAAGAAGTTATTACTTTTTTTTTTTAGGTGAAAACACTAACACTTAGAAGAGTTAAGTGTTTTACTCAGGTTCACATAGTAAATGGCAGAACAAGAAATTAAACCAACTCATCTGACTTCAAAGTCCACAGTAGTTTCACTACATCATAGAATTTCTTTCTTTAAATCTGTACATATATTTTTTATTAAATTGATGTTTGATGTTGATTAGTTGGATGTGCAACTAAGTTCTTATTGTAATTTATCCTCATATAACAATATTTGCATATCAAATTGCTTTTAGAACATCTGAAAACTAAAATGGTTGCCAAGTATTTATCTACCATCTATTACATGCCAAAATCAGTACTAGAAATGCAAAAATGATCAATACATTGTTTCAGTTTTTAAGATGGGAAAGAAGGCAGACTATGAACTATTTTCAGCATGATAAAACCTTCACAATGAAACAAACACAGTACTATGAGCAGACAAGGACCAGAGGAATTCATTGTGCCTAGAAAACATAGCAAAATTTTATAAAGGACCTATCATTCTGGCAAGATCATCACTGAAAATGTTTAACTTACATATATACATACATAAATACACACTACACACATGGGTCACTATGAAAATTTTGAGACAGACTGTGATTTGGTCCATTATTTCACTTCCAAGAAACACAGTTGACAGCATTGTTTCTGATTCACCTGTGCAAATTTCAACTTGCACAGCTTATTGTTGCTGGGAGTACTTCATTTGTTTCCATCCACTTGTATTTTACGTTTCTTGATTTTTGTATATTTCAAAACTTTTGTAGTGACATATATATTCATATTATATGTAATATATTAAAATTATATGTATTTGTAAAATTATATATAAAATATATATTATATTGACATTTACAAAGTATCTTTCATTTTCTTCATTATCCTCATACTTTTCATGAAAAAAAAATCCCTATCAGAAACATTTCTTTATGAGGAAGATGAACAGGGCAAGGGCAAGAGATTTCTGAAGATATGATTAAAGTTTTTGAGAAAATAATTAAATACATAACCATTTTTACTGATTATAAGAAGCATACACTATATTAATACTCACACTGGATTTATTTTCATTGAAGATATAAATCTTTATGAATATATGTAATCCATGTTTCACTGGCCATTTCTTTCCACTTAATACTAGACTTTTCCATAGACTCCAGTGATGAGGTTACATGTATGTGCTTTATAGCAAGGTCAGTCATCTCTTAATCTGCTAGCATGTGGTATTCACGAATTCATTTGCCATTAACATGTCAAGCTTCCATCATGTGCCAGTCACCTTGCTTGATGTTGAGAAAACATGACTGAACTAGTCACACTCAGTTTCTGCACTAAGAGAGCTTTCAGTCTAGCAAGGAAAATGACACTGAATTCATACTAATAAGAATGATTGAATATTCAGTTCACTGAACAAAGAAGAAATGCAAGGCATTAAGTGTTTGTATATCAGAGTACAAAACCTCACACAGGAATTAGGAGATAAGAAAGTGATGTTAAAGATAACAGAAGGATGAGTAGGATTTAGTAAAAGAAAACACAGCACAGAAGAAGTCTAGTTTAAAGAAGTCTAGCATTCCCCAAGCTGTGAAAGGCAAAAACTAGTTAATTCAAAGAAAAGAACAAGGCCAGTGGGACTGAAGTCTAGAGAAGAGGGATGGCAGGGCTTGTGATGAAGGCTGATAATTATCTTCCCATAATGAAATTCCAGAGATGGAAACTACACAGGAAGTAAAATAGCAAGGAATGCAATTACATATTGCTAAAGAAAAGATCAGTGAACATGAAGACATAATAATGAAAACTAACCAAAATAAATCGCAGAGGAAAAGAGATTTGTAAAATAGAAACAGGGCATCAGTGGCAGCCTAATATGTGTAAACTTACAGTCCGTAAAGGAAAAGAGAGAAAGGGATAAAAATTGAACAAGTGATGGCCAAAAATATTTTGCATGTAGTGAAAATCATAAACCTATACATACATGAACTCAAAGTGATCTCCAGACACATGCAGAAAACTACAATAAGGCACCTCATAATCAATTTTATACAAACCAGTAATTTAAAAAACAAACGTTAAAAGCAGCTATTTAAAAAGACATGTTACAGAAGAACAAAAATGAGAATGACAAAAGGCCATCAGGGGAAATGCTGCAAGCAAAAGGATGCAGAAGCAACAGCTTTCCAGTAAAAGAAAAAAACCAACCAACTCGCAATTCCATACCCAGTGAAAATATCCTTTAAAAACTAAGGTGAAAAAAAGACATTTCAGACATTCACATAATGAAAGTATTCATCATCAAAACCCACACTACAGAAAACAAAAGAAAGTCCTTCAGAATAATGAAATCAAGATAGAAATATGAATATACCCAAAGGGATGGAGATTACTAAAAATAACTACATGAGTAAAATAAGATATTTTTATATTATTTAAACTGCCTTAAAAGTTATAACAATGTAGAGTGGGGTTTATAAAAGGTAAGAATAAAGAAATGGCAGTAAAGAATTACGAGATGCTTATGCATAAACTAATATAACATCACTTGAGGTAGACTAATACTATTTAAATGTATAATCTAAACTCCAAAGCAGCCATTAAATAACAAAGCGATAGTTGCAACTAACAAGCCTATACAGGAGATAATAATAATAATAAAGAACATTCACTCAATACAAAAGAAGGCAGGAAAGAAATGAAAAGGTAATGATAAATGATAGACAATGATAAATGATAAATGATAGACAGGAAAAATAAAAACAACCATATGACTTAAAATTAACTATATCATTAGTTACATTAACCACTGGTCCCCCTGCCCCAGCTGTGCCACACCAGCATGCTCAGTGGAAAGACAATCCATGTGCTGGAGGAGGAAGAGTGAAGCGATTGTGGGACTTTGCATTGAAACTTGAGGCTGCCCTGGCACAGAGGAAAACAGCACAGGGCAGAACTCTGCCCCTGCCCACAAAGGGAGCATTGAGACCCGTCTAGCTAAAGGGAAATCCTCTGCTCTGAAACCCAAGTTCCAGCTAGCACCACTGCTAACTGACAAAAAGCAACCTGTGGCCTGGCCTACATTCACAAGGCAGTTCGGCTACACAGGCTGCAGTACTCAGGTAATTCCTGCAACTGTGCTGGCCCAGGACCAGTAGACTTGGGGTACGTGTGACCCAGAAAGATATGAGGGGCAGCAGCCACAGCACCGCCAGTGTCCCCTCTCCAACTCGAGGCAGTGCAGCTCAGGGAGAGTCTTCTTCCACTTGGAGAAAGAAAAGGGAAGAGTTCAGAAGACTTGGTTTTGTAACTTGGGTGCCAGTTCAGCCACAGTGAAATAAAGAACCAAGCAGACCGAAGCCCCGGACTCCAAGCCTAGTTCCTACACGGTGTCTCCCCATCTACACCGGGCCAGAAGGAAACATGCTGGCCCTCATCCCTGAAGGGAAGAGCCCAGGGCAGGCAGGATTCACATGCTGACTAAAGAGCTCTTGGGCTTTGAACAAACATCAGGGGTAGTTAGGCAACAACCATGAAGGGCTTTGGGTGAGACTGAGATGGTTTCTGGTGTGACCTCATCCTGGTGGCCCCAGGAATGTCCATGTCACTACCCCTCCAACCCCAGCAGCCCAGCCCAGAGTGTGAGGGAATATAATGAGAGACTTTGCCTGGTAATCCAGAGAATTCTCCCATATCTTACGCAAGTCCACTAAGCTGGCATCACCAGGAGTCTGCAACAGTCACAGCATTACTGAGCTTAGAGCACCCCCAGGGCTGATATGGCTGCAATGACCGAAAACTTAGATCACAACACTTCCTGAATTCCCTTTGAATATCTGGAAAGCCTTTTCAAGGACAGGTTCAAACAAGCCCAGACAAACATCCCAAAACATCAAACGTCCAGGAAAACATGACCTCACCAAACAAACCAAATAAGGTCATCATCACTGACCAGTCCTGGAGTGAGGAAGATACGGGGCCTTTCAGAGAATTCAGAATAGCTGCCATGAAGAAGCTCAATGAACTTCTAGACCACACAGAAAGAATTCACTATTGGCGTGGATATGGAGAGAAAGGAACACTGTTGGTGGGACTGCAAACTAGTACAACCTCTATGGAAAGCAGTATGAAGATTCCTCAAAGAACTAAAAGGAAACCTACCATTTGATCCAGCAAACTACTAGGCATTTACCCAAAGGAAAAAAAGACATTTTATCACAAATACACTTGCAATCAAATGTATATAGCAGCACAATTCACAATTGTAAGGATGTGGAAACACCCAGATGCCCATCAATAGATGACTGGATTAATAAAATGTGGTACTGTATACCATGGAGTACTACTCTGCCATAAAAAAGAATGATCATGGCGTATTTTCTGTACCAACCTGGATGGACCTGGAGACTGTTCTTCTAAGGAAAGTATCACAGAATGTAAAATCAAACACCACATGTACACAGTACTAAATTGGGACTAGTTGTGCTTATGCACACATAGGGAAGTAAAATACAATAGGAATCAAGTAGTTGGTAAGGTGGTTGGGTTAATTCACACCTAACAGGTATAATGTACACATCCTGGGTGAAGACCACACTTGTAACTTGAACCTGAAATGTACAGAGCAAATGGTGTAACCAAAATGCATGTGCCCCATAACATCTTGAAATTTTTAAAGATTAATTAATTAATCGAAAAGAAAAAAAGAAACAAAAAGGCAAGCCGTAGACTAGGAGAGAAAATTCTTGCAAACTATTTGATAAAAGACTTATATCTAGAATATGTAAACAACTCTCAAAACTCAATTTTAAGAAAAAATAAGCTAAAGATTTGAACACTCACCAAAGAGATACACATACAACAAATAAGGACATAATAAGCTTTTTAACATCACTCATCACTAGGAAAAAGCAAATTGAAACCACAGTGAGATACTCCTTCACACCTGTTAGAATGTCGAAAATTAAAAATTGACAATATCAAGTTTTGGGAAAGAAGTGGAAGACCTGGAAAAAAATTATACATAATTATATGTTTCCATTTATCTAAAATTCTAGAAATCAAAATATAAATGACAAGAAATCATTATATGAGGAAGGTGGAAGGGGCAGGCCAAAGGGATGACACAGAAAACTTGGGAGTGTAATGTATATGCATGCGCACATAACTTCTTTGTATGGGTAGTTTCATAAGTATATACATAAGCCAAAACACAAAATTGTACATTTTAAATATATAACACTTATTGTATGTCAATTATAACTCCACGTGGTTGCCCTTAAGTACTGTGTCTCATTTATAAGAGTACTACAAATTAAAATTACATCTAGATACTACTTCTTGCCTATCAGATTTACAAAGTATACAAGTAAAGAATCAAAAGGCATTCTTATAGGGAGCCAGGAGAAATTAAAATTAGCATAACTTCCATGAAGGGGAATTTGGCAATATATAACAAAACTACATAGATGAGATTTTGATACAGCATTCCCACTTCTAAAAACTTACCCTGAATAAATATCCAGACAATACAAAAATACATATCCATTATGATTACATTATCATTTGCAATTGCAAATATTGTGAACAACCCATATCCCCACATGCAGGACAGGTGTTGCATAAACTAGGGTTCATCCACATGCTGACATACTGTGCTGATGAAAAAAAGAATGAATGACGTCCAGGTTATATGAAATTTTTAAAAAGCAAGTTGTAAAAGTGTATCGATACCTTCAGTGTAAGAAGAAAGAGAAAATAATGAGAAATACTGGCTCAGCACTCATAGCACAGTGGTTACGGTGTCAGCCACAAACACCAAGGCTGGCCGGTTCAAATCCAGCCTGGGCCAGCTAAAACACCAATGACAACTGTAATAAAAAATAGCCAGGCGTTGTGGTGGGCACCTGTAGTCCCAGCTCCTTGGGAGGCTGAGGCAGAAGAATCGCTTAAGCCCAAGAGTTTGAAGTTCCTGTGAGCTGTGAGGCCAGAGCACTCTACCGAGGGCGACAGAGTGAGACTCTGCCTAAAAAAAGAAAAAACAAAAAAAAGAAGAAATACATGTATCCACTAATCTGTGGAGAAACAACAGAAGAAGGTTCAACAAGAGACCAGTAAGATCTGTCTACAGAGAAGGTTGGGTATGGAGAAGAAAAGACAGAAGCGATGGGGGTGGGCAACACTGCTCTGACTGCACCTTCTGGGATAGGAATGATTTTTGGAACCATATTAATATTCTATTTACTGGAAAGAAAAATAAGAAAGAAACAAGGATGAGGGAAGAAAATACTGAAATGAAATACAAGCAGAAACAAATGACCTAACTATATTTCAAATGATGAATAATAATCACACTGAAAGAGGGAAAAATAACCAAGCTGAAGACCAAAAAAATCTCAAAAGAAGTATCAGACGCTCATTACAAGTTTCACAGAGATATGGTTTATCTATTAAACAACTATTTCCTGGTATTTTAGGTTTGAACAGATAACTAAATATATAATGAAGTCAGGTTTCTCACAGAGGGAATGACAAAATAAGGGGAAAGAATAAAATAAACCCCACTGTATTTGATTAGAACTGGAATTAATATGAATACATGATTTTTATATATTTAGCTAGATGTAGAAATAAAGATGGATGTACATGTATGTGAAATGTGTATGATATAAAGACACTTATATATCACATATACATACACACACAGGGATATGTGTGTGGATTTGTATTTGGATATACATACAAATATATATATACATTTTTTAATTTGTTTCCTAGCTCGGCCTGTTTGAGAAGGGCTAAAAAGCAGTTTCTTTGGAAAGGAAAAGACAAATTTTTAGATAACCATTCAGCATCTCATAAGAAATCATATCGGCAATCATGAACTGCTATAGTTAGAACTGAACCACAAAGAACACTCCACATATAAAACCTGTGGGAAATAAATTAAACATTCCTTAAGACAATTTAAAACCTTAAATATATACGTTAAAACAGAAAAAGCAATCTTTTTTGAAATACACTGTTCTACTTAAAGCACATACTATAGTAGGAGTCCTAATTTGGGATTGAGCTTAACACAGCATTGAAAAAACACAATAAAACATAAAATGTAGACAAAGTGATTAAAACCCATATCTATCATACTTTTTTCTTTATTTTTTTTTATTAAATCATAACTGTGTACCCAATTCATAATTGCCAAGTCATGGAAGCAGCCCAAGTGCCCATCAACCCATGAATGGATTAACAAATTGTGGTATATGTATGGAATATTATGCAGCCATAAAAAGATGAAGACTTTCATCTTTTATGTTTATATGGATGGAGCTGGAACATATTCTTCTTAGTAAAGTATCTCAAGAATGGAAGAAAAAGTATCCAATGTACTCAGTACTATTATGAAACCAATATACAATCACCCACACTTTCAGACGAATGATAAAATACTTTTTTCCTTTAAACAGAAAGGATCTTAAGTAAATATTACAAGATGTTATCATTTGTTAAATGCATGCATGTGTGCTGGGTGTGTTATGCAATCCTCCCAACTTCCCTAACTTGGACTGTAAAGTAAGTGCTCCAGCCCTTTCAACAAGAAAATAACTTCTGCCCCCTTTTACATGTATTAACAACCACCTCTGGGAACGGCAAGTGTGAATGCACATGTTCAGCCCCTTTCCTCTCGCTCCCCAAATGGCCTGCTGTCAGAATGTCCTCCTCTGCTCTGTGTAGGCTCCTGGTGGCCAGCACTAGCTGTGACCTCCAGCTGTATCAGCAGCCTACTACACTCATACTATCGTGCAGAAAGGACTCACAACCCTCACCTAACCACACACCTAAACCACAACTTAATCTATGCTGTTCTTCCATTTTTTCAAATTAGATCTAAATGTGAGAGGGAAAGAGGATGTTATTTATTGTCCTCTACTCTTTCCTAAATCTAAAATATTACGAATTTTTTTATAAATTTACACTAGTTTGTTAACTAGTTTACAGTGGTTATAACTATCAGAAAAAAAAAAAAAGCCTGTGTTCCTAATAAAGCAACAATGCCCTTAATTTTGTTTTCATGAATAAACATCCTTAAAATTCCCAAGGAATCTATAGAATTATGCCACCCTCACACTAATTTAGACTTTGTTAGTAAAAGTTTGAGCTAATTTTGATGGGGTGGGATATTAAAGTTTACCTTTATTTGTTCTAAGAAAGATGTCTTTTTTAAAAGAAATGTATGTTGTAATAATGTTATATAGGCCACATTTAATCTGTTTCTAAAATAAACATAACTATTTAAATAAATTTTTAAAATACCTTTCAAGTCACGCTAACCAAATGAAACAGTTATATATTACAAAAATGTGAGACCTCAGCAAAATGACTCTCTTAAGATGGAACTGGAATGGACAAAGCTCTCCTACTCACAGCTGCACTTCTTACAACTTCTCTGCTTCTCTCCGCCCACCTGCCCCATCTGCCCATTCTCCTCTTGATATCAACCTAACTACTCAAAGCTTTAGCTTACATATGGCGCACAGTGGGCCTACTCAATCTTCATCAAAGTAACTTTCCACGTTTTTGGCTTCTATATTGATTGAGTTAGTCTCTCAGTTTTCCAGTTCCAAATTCCCTAGTTCAGCAAAAAGGAGCAGTGCAGTATAACACAGTGGTTAAGAAGGGGAGCTTGAAAGTCAAACACACACAATTTCAAATCCCAGCTCTTCCACCAGCTGTGTGACTTAAACTCTTTGTAACTCAGTATAAAATTGATCAGCTGCCTTTGGATCAGGTGTCCACTCTAGCCCCACTGAGCATGGGCAGAGAAAGGGAAGTGGTCCGATAGCAGAAGTGTGGGCAGGGCACATTCCCCTATTTAGAGTTGAGTGAAGAATAAATAATGATATATCTAGTATATGTTTTCATCTATGAAGGATTCAGATTAAGTCATTAAAAAAGCACAACAGAAATACTAGCTTTGGTAACACAAAAGTCCAAGTGTCAGCATTCTATCAGGTAAAGAGCACTGAATCAGCATTCAGAAGACCCACAGGTAGGGCCCAGTTGACTCACATATTAGCTAGGTAATATCAGTCAAATTGCTTAATCTCTACAAACTTTACTTTCTTTCTTTTTAAAATGCAGATAACAGCAATAAGAATGGATTCTTTTGAGGATACATTAAGAGAATATATATTAAAACCTTTCTTTAACTTTAAAACACTAAATATTACTGGGTTTTATTAGCTTATTTTACCCCTCCCTCCCTAAATTATATTTATTTTACCATTATTTCATCGTTAAAGTAAATTTTGATTCTAGTAAAACTTAAGAAGCTAAATATACAAACTGCTAAAAAAAAAAACGAGTTTTGTACACTCAATTACTAAAGAAAGCATCTAATAAACCTAAAACATCTCATGTTCCAAATTAAACATATTACATGAGATAGTGTAACAAGTCTCCGTCACTAAGAGGACTCGTGACCAACATACTATACTGACACTCATTTAAGCAACGTGTTCTCATGAGAAGTGCAAAGTTCTGCAAAGACATATCCACAAAAAAATGCTTAATAGACTAGAAATTTTCTTCTCAACTGAATCAAGGTCACCACATATTGTTCTCTTCTTTCAAGCTTTACATTGTGTTTTTTAGAGGAAGGGTTAAGACACCATGTTCACTGGAGCTAAGGAATGTTTACAATAAACTAGAATCTTTGCTTGCTCTGGATCTAAATGGTTTCAGATGCTCAAGCAGAGTGGAAAAAAAAAAAAAAAAAGAACAGCTGTCCTCTCCCTCCTACCATCGTCACCACTGATATTTAACAAAGCTATTTTTAAAAAGAGAATTATATTTGAAGTTTTTAGGCATTTTCTAAATTGTAGGGATAACTTTTCTTAAGAAAACACAAATACTTATATCAATACAAAAATGAATATTGTACAATTGACTACCAAAAAAGAATGTAAATTCTTGTTAAAGCCTTCTAGTAATTTAGCCATAATTTCTGACTTAAAATATAATGATTCTAATTGCAAGAAAAGCAAACCATTATAATCTTAGTAAATTATTCAGTACCTTCAATGAATCTCTAACAATAAAAAAATTATTTAGAAATTATTAAAATGAAACTTTATAATATGTAGAGGGTACAAAAATGCATACATCTTTTAAAAAAGAAAAAAAAGTATTAAATTTATAATATTCAAGTCACATTTGACTTCTGCAATTATAAGAGGTGCTCAACATGACTTGTCTTCATCGTTTGTTATTGGTATCTATTGGGTATTACAATTTTAATACTTTTTTTCCTTTCTTAAAATGGGTATACATATTTTGGCATCCTACATATATTCACATCTTAGCCGCAAAATGAATAAGTACACATTATGAATGTGATAAAGCTTTCATGATGAATTGGAGCATTCTCTAGTAAACACTGTGAATCTCCGTCCTAATTCCAACAGTACTACCATTCAAAACTACATGATTAATAATAATAGAGCAGGCAAAGGAACAATTAACTTCCCAAGTAAAGAGCTTAAAATGTTTCTAATTATAATAACATAGCGCCCCTTTTTTAAAAAGCCAAATCAAAGATTCAGACATCAAAAGGCCATTAGGTCTCTCAATATAGACTATTTCCAGACCTAGTTTACTCCTTTTTACTAAAATCTCCTATGGGCTGTTTTCATTTTTCACTAAGAATAGAGATATATGGTTCAAATTACTGAATGTTTCTTCAAAGTTCCTCAACATTTGTGTATTATACAGCTTAAATGAATAAAATTTATATCAAGTAATAAAAACTAGAGGATTAAGATTTTAACAGTCACCAATTTTGAAAGACCCTTGTTAAATATTATGACATCAAACTTCAGTGACTAGGATTTAGAGAGGAATAAAGGTAATTCAGTGAGTATATAAAAGCACGTTTTTCAAAGATGGAAATGTTTGCCATTTATTTGTCTGTTGTTTATTATAATATGACAAAATCTTTCATCCAGAAAATCAAGTGTGTTTTTCTATACTCCTAACCTCTTGCTTGGACACTAACAGGTCATCAGATTCATGTCCTTGCAACATTCTATTTTTCTGGCAGGAAAATTCCTTCTTCTCCACCAGTTTATTCCCTGTCCTTCCTTCAAAAACTAGCTTATTGCCAAGAAATATTCGAAAGTAAGGCTTTCTCCAATGTCACTTTGGTCACGTACAACTCTGCTACCAAATTCTTCAACCATTCAGCTCTGGGGGGATTTAGGGTCTTCCTTAGTACAGACTGCCAGTCTCCTGTACTTTCTGTTCCAGCTGGGCTGGTCTTCTCAGGTTTCTTCACAAACACCCTGCACTCTCCCTCTCTACATAGTAGCTCATGCTTTCTAACTTCCAGGGTGACACTATACAAAAATAAATCTACTGAGAATAAAAGCCACTGTATTCAGAATATAACCGGGGGACACCATCAGGAAGAGATCTATTTAAATTATAAAGTTAACGATTAATTTTTGGAAACTTATTACATATGAAACTTATTTTCTAATCTCTATGAAGAAACCAAAGTATCTGATAGCTAATTGCCAACATATCTGTGAGAAGTCACCATCACTAAGGATGTTTCTCCAGTAATTCAGATGTATTATTTAATATAGTTCTCTTCCTTTAACACACAGGCTTAAGTCCAATGTGAAACTATTTTGAGGTGAAAGAAGTAATTGCTTTTAGTATGGCCAATGATTTTTACCAGTTTTTATTTTTATTTATTTATTTATTTTGGGACAGAGTCTCACTATGTTGCCCTCGATAGAGTGCTGTGTCGTCACAGCTCATAGCAACCTCCAACTCTTGGGTGTAAGCAATTCTCTTGCCTCAGCCTCCCAAGTAGCTGGGACTACAGGCGCCCTCCACAACTCCCGGCTATTTTTTGGTTGTAGTTGTCATTGTTGTTTGGTAGGCCAGGCTGGGTCCGAACCCACCAGCTCCAGTGTATGTGGCTGGCGCCCTAACCACTGAGCTACAGGTGCGAAGCCAATTTCTATCTTTTCTTGATTGTTTTGTTTGTAAAACTTTATTTCTTATCACTATAGTTGGCACTACTTTTCTGATTTGCAAAAATACAAAACAATAGTTAAAAGGACTATACAAATGAGCTGCTATAGTAAAAAGATGGCCATATTGACACAGTGCAACAATGGCTGGCAGATGTAGTAACTTAAGAATTCCATTGTAACTCTCCAGGCATAAAGTGATGATGTTTTTTACTTACTGTTTTTTTTATGATAATGACAATATATGGATGGACATAGAAGATAAAATTTTTTTAGAGTATTTTTAGCACTAATTATCAAAGAAAAATTTTGTTTATGAAGTCTGGCATAAAAGATACAAACAAAATTTTCCCAAAGTCAAAAAGCTAAACTTGCCCACTTTAACTGCTTAAGCTAATTTGATAGAAAAACCAATTATGAATACCTAACTCTCTTTGTTATAATAATACGGTTATCAAACAACACTTTAATCTATGATCTGAGTTCTTGAACAGAGTAGAGCACTAGAAAAAATACTCTTATCAAATGCCTGGGAACTGCTTATATAATTCTAAATGCCCACTCTCCTTGTGTAGCAGCAGCTACAACTAGGGTAAAGTTGTAGGTAAAGCAAAATCTATGTGCCGACGGGCAGAGGATTATGTTGAAGACTAATAATAGAAGCTGAGTAGAACAGAATAGAAGCTAAGAACCAAGTAGTTAGCTGCCCCAGCAATTCCTCTCCCTGATTTATACTTAAAATACTGGACACAGGTACTGAAACAATTAATTGTACACAAAAATTCATAGCACACTATTTACCATAACTAAGGAATAGAAATGACCCAAACGTCCATTGTCAGTTGAATAGACAAACACATTGTGGGAGATATGTATGATGGAATGTTATTCAGCCATAAAAGAAGTAATGATACGCACAGCAATGTAGATGAACCTCAAAAACCTTACACCAAGTGAAGGAAGCCAGACACAAATGGTCACAAACGGTCTGATGGCATTTATACAAAATATCCAGCAAAGATAATCTGGATCCCTCCTTAGAGATAGAAAGCTGACTGGGGGTTAGGAGCTTCTGAGAAAAGATAAGGAATGGGAGTCAACTGCTTAGCAAATTCGGGGTTTTACTTGTGGTGACGAAAAAGATCTGGAACTAGGCAGAAGTGGTAGTTGAACAACACTGTGAATGTGTTAAATGTCAGTGAATTGTTCACATTAAAACTGTTAATTTTATGTTACATAAATTTTATCTAAATTAAAGCAAAAAGACTGTAGCTGTAACTGTGGACCAGGGGTCCAAATTCAAATGCCTGTAGGAGCCAAGTAACAAAAATGAGAAGAGTAAGCCAAAGACTGCATATCCTGCATCTAATTCTGTCCCTGATATTTTTTTCTTTAATGTTTAATTTTTGCTTTTTCCTTTTATATTTTCTTTTCTGAACCAGTCTAATAGACACCTATCTAATTTATTCTTTTATAAATTGGTCGTGGTGTTTCTCTGGATTGAGTTTCCAATTTCATTGATTTCTGCTCTTAGTTTTATTTTATTTTCCATATTTACTTTGTTGCTCTTTAATCTAGATTTTTAAAGGTTAAAGCTTAGCCTATTTCAGCCTAGATGCTAATTTAGAGATATTCCATATCATTTGATGGGTAATACTTTCATTATCTTTCAGTTTTAAATATTTGGCAATGTTTATTGTGATTTCCTTTATAATCCAACCTTATTTAAAAGTACAATTTTGAGTTTCCAAATATGAGAGCTTTAGAAAAAAATCCGGCCGCCTATTATTGATTTCTAATTTAATTGCACAAAGAACAGAAAATATGGTCTCTATAATAATGATTCTCTGAAAGTGGTTGTGATCTCCTTTACGAAGTACCATACAGTAACATGTGCCATTATGAAAATGAAGCAAATAGTCCATAGCTAGGATATAAATTCATAAATCACCACTGTCATGATAGTGTAGAATCATGATTACTGAAGCTATATACCTGAGCTAAAATGTCTAAGGAGAGATGCTAAAGTGAAAGGAAAGTAGAATAAACATACAATTCCTGAGTCAATGAATGTAAGGAAGAAAATCAAGAGAATGTGTTGCCCAGAAAAACAAAAAAGAAGTGTTATAAGGAAGGAAGACTGAACAAAATCCAGATTAGAGGGAGAGGCTGCGGTAACACAAGGGAAGAAGTCAGATTGGACAGGGCCAAAGAGAGGGAGATGAGGCAATGGAGGCAGTAGATAAAATCACTCTTGAAAGAAACCTGAGCACAAAGTAAAGACAGTTTAAGGGTAGACTTGGAGTGAGATTGAGAAAAAGGTTTTTGAAATAGATATTCACCATGTCTAAGTTATACAAGGACCAATGTCATTGAGAGATACCAAGGGGGTCTTGCATCAGACTTCAAAATGGAGAAAGTTGCTATAATTGCAGGAGGAAGTAGAGAACTGGTGGAAGAATTAGGATAGGGAACGCATACTATAAATTAACAAAATGTAAAAACATGGGGGTTTAAAAGGACATTAATGAAATCAGAAACAATATTTTGACCTGGAGTCACAAGAACAGAAATAGCACCAATTCTACATGTAATCAGTGAGGGCAGAGCAGTACTGTTTTGTCAGTCTAAAAGTGATGGCAAAGCCTTCACTAGACTCTACATGAATAGTGCCAGCAATAATTTTTTTAAAAGAGATGAAACCTCAGGAGTTGCCTGTGGTCTACTATATTAATAAAGCATATATTCAATGGTATGAAAAATCAAAGAATACTCATGGCAACAGAATATGATTTTTCTGGAATAAAAGAAAAACCCATTTGGGAGATCATGAGCCAGCTTTTGATTCACTTATTAATTTTGCAGAAAGCTAACCATGTTACACCACTCAGGAGGTCATACAGCTCCACATGCCTCACTCTATCCTCTTGAAAAAGAATCATCAAACCACAAAGCAAGCTGAGATCAAGGACACTTTGTTTTTGTTTTGTTTTTAAAAAATCGAGTTTCAAAGTCATGGAAATGTCAGTATGTACTTAGATTTTAGTCCCATAAACCAATCTATAATTCAATCTACATCAAATCACAATAGATTCCAAAAGTGATGATGCTGACTTATGATAAATATCCTCACTATGCAATTATAAAAAGTTAGGACTATATATATCACATTGCAAAAAGAATCCTATCCAAAAAATCAGAGTAAGAATGGTTCTATCCTTCATAGATAAAGTGAGATCTGGCTAGCATCTCACCAATGGTATCGTCCAACTTCTCACTAAAAAATTATAGAAAGAGAAAGGAGAAAAAACAAGAATAAAACATTCCAACAAGAACCAACATAAAAATCCAATGAAAGAATCTGGGAGGAATTTCAATCAAATACAAAGTAAATGGGGAAAAAGCTGATAATAAATAACTATACAGCTCTACCTGAAAACAAATATAAATTAGCTTCAGGAAATATAACCTGAGAAAAGTGAAAGGAAGACAACTTCTACCTCTCCCAAGTCAAAGAGACTATGTCTAAAAAGTATCTGGTAACTGTGATTCTTCCATAATGATGTATTTTTCTTCCATGAGGATGCTTTTTTCTTACATTTATTGGTGGTCTCTACACATCCATTCAGACTCTTGGAAAACATCTGGATTGAAGTAAAGGACAAATGATGTTAATGTACTGTGTACAGGGAGCTATAATCTCCACAAGTAAAGAAATACAAATGGATATAAAAATTGAAAAAAAATGAGCTCAAAATACACTAAGAACTATAAAATTCACATTAATTCACAAAGTCAAAGACTCAGAATATAGGTTATGAAAAGATATACCATAGGTAAAGCAGAGTTTCTGTAGGTGACACTTTCCTTAGAAATACACTGGCAGCTGACAAATGTTTTTACCCAGCTGTAAATCTTCAAGAGAATATGACAACTATACAAGCTGACATGGAGCAGGAACAGGACAATCTATACCCAAAATACCTTGCACACTAAGGTCAGACACTCTCTAGAATAGTGCACACATAGTAAGCCCTCAGTAAGTGTTTGTCATTAACACTGAACAAAATCTAACTTGTTTGTGACTGAGTAACAGGAAAGAAAATGCCAACAGGACTCTGAAAGCTGGCTCAGAATCAGGGGGGAAAAAATAACATTAAAGATACACAGAATAAAAACCTACCATCAAAAAGATCTCATGCATGGTATGACAATTAAGTTCACAAACTCATCCTAGAAAAAGTGCTACATAGCTCATTGCTGAATATTGCTATGGTCACCTTTGAAGTATTCCCCTTGGGAAGCTATACACTGATACCAGGACCTAATCCACCCTTCAAAGCAATTCTGTAACTCTTTTTCTGGAATGGTCGTCAGAGCTATGGTCATATTATCTTTGATGTCCTGAATGTCATTGATATTTCCTTTATTTTCAGGTAAAGAAAAAAGTCATTGGGGACCAGATCTTGTGAGTAGGGAGGATGTTCCAATACAATTATTTGTTTACTGGCTAAAAACTCCGTCACAGACAAGTGCTATGTGAGTTGGTGCACTGTCGTGATGCAAGAGCCACGAGTTGTTAGCCAAGATTTTCAGTTAAGATTTTCCTATTTCTCTATCAATGTTTACTTGGTCTGCTGCTATGCTTCTATGCTTCTCATAGTAAGCTGACAATTGTACACATAATTTAATGAACTTTTGTAATGTTTTCATCAGTTTCACTCATTACTGGCTATTCTGACCTGTTTTCATAAGTGACACTCTCTGCCCTTAGAAAAACATTTAATCCATTTGTACACTACCACTTTTGTCATGGCATTATCCCCATAAACTTTGACTAACAAATCCCTCATTTCACCTCCACTTTTACCAAGATATTCCATTTTTGTGGAATATCTTTTTCTACCCCTTTACTTTGAGTCTACAAAAGTCTTTATCAGTTAAGTGTCTTGAAGGCAGCATGTGTTTAGGTTCTGTTGCTTTATGCATCCATGTACCTTTTAAGTGGTGTATCTGAACATTTTTCAAGATAGAACATATGTTATACCTCAAAACAAGTCTCAATATATAATTTAAAAAATCAAAATATCAAGCATTTTCTCTGACTTCCAGGGAGTAAAACTAGAAATCATTTCTGAGAGGAATTCCCAAAACTATAAAAATAGATGAAAATTAAACAAACTGGCTCTTGAATGACATTTGGGTGTACCATGAAATCAAGACAGAAACTTCTAAAATTTTTAAAATGAACAAAACTAGTGACACAACTGATAAAAAAAAAATTGGGGGATAAAATAAAAGCAGTAGTAAGAGGGAGGCTTACAGTTATACACGCCTACATCAAAAAGATTAAAAGATCACAAATTAACAACCTAATGGCAGAACCTCAAGGAACTGGAAAAACAAAAACAAACCAAATCCAAAGCTAGTAGAAAGAAAATAAATAACAAAGATCAGAGCAGAACTAAACAAAATTGAGACAAAAAACCTTACAAAAGATTGTCAAAACAAAAGGTTGGGTCTGTGAAATGATAAAATTGATAGACCACTAGCTAGATTAAACAAGAAAAGAAGGCAAAAAAAGTTCAAATAAGCTCAATCAGACATGAAAAAGGAAACATCACTGATACTACAGAAATACAAAAGATCCTCTGAGACTACTATGAACAGCTCTACATACACCAACTAGAAAACCTAGGGAAAATGGATAAATTCCTGGAAACATAATCCTGAACACCAATAAGTAAGTAGTATGATTTAATCAATAATTTTTTTAAAAAGTCTCCCAACCAAAACAAACCAAAAACCCAAAACAAACAAACAAAAACGACAGGACCAGATGGATTCTATCAGACGTACAAAGAAGGACTGGCACCAATCCTACTGATACGTTTGTAAAAGAAGGAGAGAATCCCTCCTAATTTGTTCTATAAAGCCAGTATCACCTGATACCAAAGACAGGAAAAGTCACAACATAAAAAAGAAAAACACAGACTAATATCACTGATGAACACAGATGCAAAAATCATCAAAAAAATACTAGCAAACTAAATTCAACAGCATATCAAAAAGATAATTTATCACAATCAATTGAGGTTTATCCTAACGACATAAGAATGGTTCTACATACACAAGTCAATAAATATGATTCACACACAAATAATTAAAAACAAAACCCACATGATCATGTTAATAGATACAGAAAAATCACTTAATAAAATCTAGCACGCCTTCATGATAAAAATCATGAATAAAATAAGCAGAGAAGGAATATACCTGAAAATAACAAAAACGATATATTACAACCCTATAGTCAACATCCTACTGAATAGAGGAAAGGTGAAAACATTCTCCTTAAGACCTAGAACAAAAAGGATATGCCCACATTTACCACTTGTATTCAGCATAGTATACAGAAATTATAGCAAAGCAATCAGGCAAGAAAAATAAATAAAGGGCATCCAAATCAGAAGAGAGGAAGTCAAGTTATCTACCAATGATATGATATTTTATCTAGAAACCCCTAAGGAGTCCTCTAAAAGCTTCCTAGATTTGATAAATAAATTCATTAAAGTCTCAGGTTATAAAATCAGCATCCACAAATCAGTAACACTGCTATATACCAATAATAACCAAGCTGAAAACCAAATCGTGAACTTGATCCCTTTTACAATAGCACAAAACAAGATAAAATACCTACAAATATATTTAACAAAGGAGATAAAAGATCTCTACAAGGAAAACAACAAAACACTGATTAAAGAAATCAGACAACACAAATGAGAAAAATATTCCACGCTCATATATTAGAATAATTAATATTGTTAGAATGACAATTCTACCCAAACCAATTTACACAGTTCATGAAATTCCTATCAAAATACCAATGTCATACTTTACAGAAATTTTTTTTAAAAATCTTAAAATTGTATGGAACTGAAAAGAGTATGAATAGCTAAAGTATTTCTGAGCAAAAAGAACAAGGCTAGAAGCATCATACTTCCTGATTTTAAAATATACAGCTATATTTACAGCTATAAATAGCTGTATAGCTATTTTATAGCTAAAATATACAGCTATAAAATACAAAGCTATAGTAACCAAGTTAGCACAGTATTGGCATAAAACAGACAATAGAATAGAGAACCCAGAAATAAATCCACATATCTATAGTGAACTTATCTTTAATAGAGGTACCAATAACATATAGTAGGGAAAGGACAGTTTCTTCAATAATTGGTGCTGGGAAAAACGGATATCCATATGCAGATAATGAACTTGATCCTTATCTCTTGCAGTATATAAAAATCAAACCAAAATGGATTAAATATTTAAATCTAAGACATGAAACTGCTAGAAAAAAACATTTGGGAACACATTAGGACTTTGGCTGAGCAAGAACTTCTTGAATAATATCCCCCAAAGCACAGACGATCAAAGAAAACTTGGACAAATTGGACCACATCAAGCTAAAAAGCTTGTGCACACCAAAGGAAACAATCAGCAAAGTAAAAACACAATGCACAAAATGGGAGAAAATATTTGAAAACTATCCATCTGTCAAGGGTTTAATAATTGTAATATACAGGGTGGCTATAAAGTTCATGTGCAAGGGCCGGGCATGGTGGATCATGCCTGTAATCCTAGTACTATGGGAGATGGAGGAGAATGGATTGCCTGAACTCAGGAGTTCAAGACCATCATGAGCAAGAGCGAGACCCCTTCTCTAAAAAAATAGCTGGTTATTATAGTGGGTGCCTATAGTCCCAGCTCCTTGAGAGGCGGAAGGGATTGCTTGAGGCCAAGACTTTGAGTTTGCTATGAGTATGATGCCACAGTACTCTACCAAGGGTGACAAAGTAAGACTCTGTCTCAAAAAAAAAAAAAAAAGTTTGTGTGCAATTTTAAATTGCACTCTATTTAAAATTGCACACAAACTTTATGGCTACCCTGTATATGAAGCTCAAACAACTCAACAGAAAAAAACAATCAAATTACTGGCCCTCCATACCAGGGGTGGTGGGTTCAAGCCTGGCCCCAGCCAAAAAACTGCAAAAAAAAAAAAAAAAAAAAAAAGCAATCCCCAACTCTATAAATTATCCATGTTGTGATAGGTAACAGGTAGACAAGAAAGTGGGACATATTTTGCTTGAATAATACATTGCAAGTTGGATCTGCTCCTAATTTTAGTATCCATAAAAAAAAGTAATAATTTACAAACTTAATCAATTAATCTTTAAATAAATAAGCCTAAGTTAAAACCAGCACCACCTCTTATCTATTATTAATAACTATCATAAGTTGCAGGCTACTTTTATATTCTGGTAGAACAGCATTTATAATTATTCTTTCCAGAAAACATTTTAAAAAGTTAAAATTTATTTTCTAAACAGAATAAAATTTCTTTAGCCTTTACTGTTTTCCTTTATTTTTATTTCAGGTTAATGTGAAGGTACAAACAACCCAATCACAATATTGAACTTGTTAGGCAGAGTCCCTCTGGTAGCTATGTCCTGCACCTAAAATATGTGCTATACACTCCTACATTGTGCCTGCTGAGTGGGAGCACCCCAAACATCCCCCTTTACTTTCCCCTCTCCCTCATTCTCCTCCCCCAACTTGAACTGAAATGAGTTTTTCTCCTATGTGGGCATGAATTAGATCATCTACTGGCTTCATATTAGTATTGAGTACAAATAATGTACTTTTCTATTCTTGTGATACTTTATAGAGAAGAATGTGTTTCAACTTCATCCAGGTTAATACAAAAAATGTGAAGTCACCATTTTTTTAATCACTGAATAGTATTCCATGGTATGCATTTACCATAGTTTTTCATTCATTCCTGAACTGATGGGCATTCAGGTTGTTTCCACATCTTGGAGATTGTAAATTGAACTGCAATAAACAATCTAGTTCATATGTCCTTATGATAAAATGATTACAGAATAAAATTTTATCCAAGTGACCCTGTAAAGATGTTTTCACTTTTTATCAGGGACAGATATCTTTGCATTTACTATTCAAGTTTGCAGGCTTCGTTTTATTCTCTTTCTAGATAGTTCCTTAATTCAATTTCTTTCCATTTTAAAATAAATATCACTATTGATTCATTAAGGTATTTTTTTACCAGCCTCACAAACAAAATGACCAAGCCACACCTCTTCACTTTGGCAATATTAAAACTAAATCTAGACTTACATTATTCAGCTATACTTTAAAATTCCTATATAAAACTGATTTAACCTACTGCTCCCTTTCTACTAAAATTCAAAATCAAGTTCCTGACTAAACTGGAAGGCTGTGTATTTTAATGCAACTTCATCCAAATTTTTGCAGCAGGAAATGCTCCATTAAAAAACAAACTTAATCAAAATGAAGTTCACTCCCTCTTTGAACAATCACAAGATTGTTTAGTATTCCATTTAAGTCTTTCATTAAGATTAGTGTCTTTGCAGTTTTATTTTAAATTATTCCTATTTGAAGATTAATCCCTGTTCCTACTAATATCACAAATGTTGATTTAAACAACAAATAAGCAACTAAAGATAACTGAAGATTTTAAAGAACCTTATGGGAAAGCTTTTACACTCATGTTTAAAAATATAATTTCTTTAACAATGTAACTTCAGGGGTAAATAATCTGTTTTTCCACCATAATGCATATTAAGCAAGAAAAGATATGTTTTTTAAAAGCTATATGTCACTTTGTTGTAAAAAAAAAAAAAATACCCTAAAACTATTTCACAAATTTCCCACTTTAAACACAACTATAGATAAAAGTAAGCAGACAAGATGTGCTGCTAATTTCTGTATAAACAAATAGTTTCATAGAATGATTTTCAATAAGCCAAATGATGAACACTGGCTAAATATTGCCAGCCTTGAGGGCTGGCTTCAAAAGTGATCAAATAAAAAGATAATACAAGAGCGCATTCTGAATTAATTTAAAAATATAAATTTTTTTTTTCTAATAACACTATGTGAAAATAAAATTATACTTCAAAAGGCAATAGTATATGAAAATATGATTGCATGTTTTCAAAACAAAATAGTTACCAATAACAGAATCTTTACTAGAGGGAATAATGTTTAAAAAAAATCAAGAACTTGGTAAAATAAGCCCTTATTTTTTTTGCCTCACTTTTTTTTTTACTTGTAACACTTGCTCTGATAGTTTATCACCACCCATTTGTCAGCTGGCAAGACCATGAATCAGATCACTTATGTTTTAGACTTTCCCAAACCAATCATGTTGATTGTGATAACAATGTCCACAAAGTTAGAAGCTTAAAAGTATACCAGGGTGAAAGTGAAAGTGAAAGTGAAGTAAAAGTGAAAAAATTCTTCCCATAAGTTCTTCCCTCTGGAAGACTAAGTTCCCACTCACTCAACTGTTTCTTTGATAATACTACTGTGTAATCTGAAATTCCACTTGCTCCAGGGACTGCGCATAAGCCTATTCTTCCCATCTTAATGTCTTCTTGACACAATATAAAAATTTGATGAAATATCCAACAGAAATATGTATGTGCACTTACCAAAAGAAACATGTAAGAATGTTCATAGCAGCACTATTAATAATATCCACAGGCTTGAAACAGCCTAAATGGAAGCTGATAGTAGAGGGCTAAATATATGGCAGGACGTTCACTTTGAAATACTATTCAACAAAGGCAGGCCAGTGGTATCATCTGGCTCAGAAGAGGTTTGCTCCAATAAATCCTAGTATAAGCCCACGGGATCTGGCAGGTAACAGAGGCCTTCCCTGACAACCCCTTCTAGAGCACCTTCACCCCATCACTATCAACACCTTCTGCATCGTCTATACAGCACAGATACAGTTTATCTGAAATATTTGAAATAACCATTAAAAACTTGAAAGAAGGCCTAGCATGGTAGCTTATACCTGTAATCCCAACACTTTGAGATGCTGAAGTAGGAGGATCACTTGTGGCCAGAAATTCAAAATCAGCCTGAGCAACACAGCAAGACACTCATATCTAGGAAAAAAAAAAAAAAAAAGTGAAGTGAAGGCTTAGTACCTGTAGCATAGTGGTTATGGTGCCGGCTATATGTATTGGGGCTGGCCAGTTTGAACCCAGCCCAGGCCAGCTAAACAACAACAA